>CAIGRN010103152.1:0-18240 GCA_903798345.1 Fraxinus anomala | reverse complement strand
CCCCCCCCCCTCCCCCTCCCCTATTGTGTCTACCCTGGTGCATTTCTGTAACTTCATTTTTTGTACGTATAGTGCATTTCTTTGTTCTTGGCCTCATTTTGCTCGAAATTTGAAACTGCAAATTGAGATGACATGCAGGGCCAGCCGACTACAGGTGGCGTAGACAATCGTATAAGGCCCCACTTTAACGAATGTTTCAAATTACGTGAGGTTAATTGTTTGGTTGAAGAAAAATAAAAATTATAATTACAAAATTCTCTAAATTAAAATTATCATGTGCAAACGCAAGAAACTAATAAAATTTAAAAATACAACCATCTCTAAAAAATCATATAAATGGCATAAAATTTATCACGTATATTTATGTATTACATAAATATATAACATTCATTTTTTTCTCTATATAATTAATTTGATAATTTATTTTCTCAATCATCGTTTTTTTCTTAACAAGAAACAAATGATGACTTTTCTCTCTTCAAAATTTACGGCCATTAGTTTTTCTTATACTCTCATGGGGGAGTCTTACATTTATTCAAGGAGCGGTCGCTAAAGGCTCTAGTATTCATTTCTTTCTCTAGATTAATTTTTTTTCAATTTTTCAGTGTCATTGCATTGATTAATATTTTAAATAAACTAATGTTTTTCCATGTGTGATGTGCTTTAGAATTTTTCCATTACATTTATTATTGTTTTTTCCTTTTTTTATGTTTGTACTGAAGTTTAAATCTTACATTTTGTTTTCCAATTTTCTTAATTATGTTTGTTGTTTTTTAATTGTATTTAATCATTTTTTAAAGTAAAATCAACAATTAATTTTAACAATACATTTCATAAAACCCACAAATTTTCAACCACACTTTCTATCAACTTTTATCAAAATATCAAGACCCCGATGACATAGTGTGACGCGCAAACAGCGGTTAAATGGCTCAAATCCAAGGCCATGTGGTCATGTGTATGATGATGTAGTTAGTAGTTTTACTTCAAAAAGTTAGACGCGGCTCACGTCAATTCATTCAATAGGGGAATAAAGTGGCCTATTTCGGCTTTTAAAGTGCCTTCGTTAAAATTGAAAAAGAAAAAAAAAATCGAAAAATCCTTAATTTTACCTTCCGAACAACGTAAGCCCCACACTAGTGGTATCAGACTACTTGGACCTGATTCAACTGTCTCGGTCTGCAGTCAGGCTGACCAATATCTTTACCTTTCATAATTTAGAATGAGAATTACCCATTTAACTATTTGCTCTTGAATAACCTCGAATCTACAATTAGAAATAAATTATGTAATTGTCATTCTAATATAATATAAACAAAATCAATTAAATGGACAATTATCAATTAATTTTAAAAGTATAAAAAATACATTAATTATTCAATGGCTAATTAAATTAACTTATAATCTTGAAATCAAACAAATTATACACAGCGTAATTTATAATCATAGACAATTCAATTATCGACTCGCCAACATGATAGAAACGGGAAATACATTATGGAATTGTTATTCTAACCTAATATAGGAAACAAATTAAACATGTTTTCATATTTGAAAACAAATTAAATACTAATATAATCTAGAACATGAAAAATTCTACAATGGTCATTCAATCTTCAATATAAAATTCTTAATTTAAAAAACAAATATAAGTTAGAAAAGGAAACAAACGATTCATCTAATTGCCATAAGTACGGATACTACCGAACAATGTTGGTCCATTTTCAGATTCTGAGGGTTAATACCAAGCAATGGTTATGTTCCAAAGAAAAAAAGCAAGCGACATCGTTTTTACTGTCCATCCCAACATCTAGAAATTTTAAACTCGTTATCACTACCAGTCCTTCGAACTAAAGAAATACAGAACACTTTTTTGCAAGTGCTTAAGCTACTAGTTGTCATCCTTGTTGCATTCAATGACATGGTCTTTGAATTTTTGAAGCTCAGCCAATACCTCTTCCTCGGGTCTGTATAACAAATCGGTCATTCGCCAGATCTGGAAAAGCAACACAATCCATCTCATGTCAAATTAAAAGCAATTCAGCCAGCACAAAATTGAAGCATTAATCGTGTCAGTCAGCACAATGTTCTAATACCTGCAAACTACCACCTCCACCAGAAAATTCTCCATCATCAGATACACTAACAACTGTCCACGGATCAGAGACACTCCACTGGAAGTCAACGACCTTGTCCCTAGAACAAAAATTATAATTTTCAACCGCAAAGTTCAGCTCAATACATAATCATGGTCATGGTCATGCTTTTATTGATCCATGGTTCTCGAATATTAACACACTTGTGTACAAATATGTGCCATCTTCATTTGAACAATTTAAGGGCTTATTTGTCTCCCATTATTGGGAGAAAAATGGAGTAATGAATAGTGTTTTTTGGAGAATGTGTGGTTGAAATTTAAAGTATCTTTATTGATTTATATGTAGAATATTTTATTGGGTGAATGTGTGGTGGAAAATCTTACTGTAGCAAACAATGTTTTAAATTAATGGTAGACAAACAGGGGCTAAGGCATAATTTTTCTTCCATAAATGATTCTCATATAAAATGTAGTCTTAAAGATGCAATATATGCTATTCCACACGTCAATTACCTTGCAACGGGGCCAAAACATATTCAATTAGCAATACAGAAATGCTCCTAAACAAGTTAAATTTTGAATCATTGTTTCCATTTATACAACAATATCCTAATGGTGAGCAGAAAGGAGAAAGACAGAAAATTTGCCAACATTATCATATGAAAAACCAAATTTTTGGGGAAGGTACACAACAGATCCCATCTGCAAAGAGGAGAATGGGAGATCTCTAACCTGTGCCCAGCATGTTGGAAAAACAACCCCGGAGGAGCATTAGAAGATTTTAACTCACTTTCTTTCTGTTGACCAACCTGCAATGTGAAAAGAAACAAATTTGTAAATGTCCATAGATGGGTTGAACCAAATTAACATAGATTTTATGCGGTTTGTACGAGCATAAAGTACAATATCTGATGCATTGCTGGCCTTAAAATTTATGCCTTCAATATAGTGGACACATCACTGATCATTTTCTTTATGACAAAGTTTCGACATCAAGATCTCAGATAGCAGTTGATACCACAGCAAAGGGGCAGAAAAAAATTAATATAAAATAGGAGATTTCCTACCTTCTCAAAATCCCAGATGTTCAACAAACCATCTTCAGCTGAGGTCCCAAATACAGAGCACTTCTCTGGAGACCACTGGAATTTGTATAATTGGTTAGGTAGATATAATAAACATTTAAAAGAACAAAATCTCTACATAATGCATCACCCAGTAAGCAACAGAACAAGACAAATACAAATGTAGTACCTGGACACAAAGAACAGGAGCTGTATGGCCTTCAAATTTGTGGACAGGGGATCTAACTCCATCAGAGGTAAGATTGCGGCGATCAAACATGCTGACTGTATGATCTGCAGACCTGAAATAATGACATTGCAGAAGAACTTATATCCTTGATGAATTTAAGTTAAAACTAAAGAATTAAAGTAGCTAGGAAGAGTCACATATGAGCTTCTATGATATACATATTTGGAGGCACGACAGGCAAAGACCTACCCAGTTAGGATATAATTCTCATCATGAGAATTCCAATCTACACAGTGAAGATCTGCATTGTGTGCCTTTTCAACCTATTCATTAAACAAAGATCCTTAAGTTAGGAAATAACAACCTAAACTGAATTTATAGTTTCAACTTAAAAGTAGGTTCCAATAGGCATGTGCTACTCTGTGCACTATCAGCTTCAACATCTATTGCTAACTTACAAATGGACAATACATTTCTTATGGAAAGCATTATTTGTTACTATTGAAAGAACTTTTATAATATTATCAAAATTCATGCATTCAAGAAAGAATCCAGCTAACCTTTACAACTGGATTGCCTCCAATCCGTGCATCCCATAGTATTAAACAAGAATCGTCTCCAACGCTACAAAACTGCTGCGAGCTTCACCAGCATAAGCAATATGTCAGATTTGAAATGCAGATCAAACAAACTTGAGTGTATAACATACTCAGGAAAGAACAAAATGAAGTACAATCTTGTAACCAGATATGTGATCAAGAAAAGGAAAACACGAAAAGGGGCCTTGTGAATGGCGACCAAAGCCACATTAGAGCATGTAATCAGATAAACAGATCTGATGTGCACACTATCCAATCAAGAATGAATGAGTGCACATTACCTTGATGGGCAGAACTGCACATCCTCAACAGTATCCTCATGCCCATTGAAAACCCCACGTGGACCAATAGAAGGATTATCAGCAGCTTTTACAATGGAACCAGAAGATCCTGTATATTGATTTGCATCTGAGGCCAATGTTGAAACATGATCCTGAATGCTCCATAATACCACAGATTTGTCCTTCCCTGTAAGACATTTCATCATCGTACAACAATCCATAGAAAGCTTGGCCGAGGGCACCAAAGAAATGAAAAGACAATGAGACAGTATAGTAATTTACAGATTAAAAATATCCAAACCTCCAGAGAGCACAAAAGGTTCAGCCAGACACATGGCGAGAGCAAATTCTGCATTATCTTGATGACCAGACAATACCTGATAAAATAAATAAATAAAATAAAAAGAAGTTTATATCTCATGTTCTTCTCTTCAGAAAACACACAGAACGGTTGTTGAACTCCAAACTAAAGCAGTCATCCACAAGTGGGGCCAATGGATACAAGACATTAATCAGGTGAAATCTGAAGTAGTTCTCACAAGATAAGTACCCTATAAACCAAGACAGGACAAAACACCATTGATATCAAGACAATCTTAGGCTGCACACAAACCAATTCAAATCTTTGGCAAATTTTTGGAAGTCAAGAATTGAATACACATTATATAGGTCTCTTTCTGGAACGGGCGTGAATATTCAAGTAATTTGCAACGAACTTATGCAGACTTACCAATGATACAACTTTGTAGCACATTGCGCTCACCAACTTAAAGACCCCCTGGCCTAAGGGGAATATTCACTTTGGGCAAGAAACCTGAGCACAGGCTTTCTAGAATTATCTTGTATGATTTTATTTTTTTAAAGTTAGTTTCATAGGATCAATATCTAGTATCCAAAACTACCATAGATTTTTATCAATTTGAAGATACTGAAGAAGCAAATACTGTGCAGTCTAAAAGCAAGTAAGCTGAAAACTATTTCCTTTTGAGCAATTATAGCAATTCTTCTAATCAAATGCTCCAAGTGTTTGCACCTACATATACCTACTAAATATATAACTATAAACCTCGCCAACAAATTTCTAGGAGGCCAAAAAAACAATTTATCAGTAGACTATAAAGAAGGCATGTGCCTCATCATAGATCTAGTCATCCAGAGTAGTTTTTCTTACTCATTTAAACATACGAGGGTTCAAATTTCAATGCACGCTCAAAAGGATCCAGAATACAAGTTCAAGCTAAGAATCATGGGAATCCTCTAGCAAAAACCGGTAAAAACCTTGGAATTGCCAAAATAATAATTTCTGGGATCATCCATTATGGAAATTTTTGGTCATTTTACCCATGAGTTTTGGCTTTGGATTGAGGGTGATTATATTGAGCTCATGCTGTAACTATATTTTACATATGGTTTCATCCCACAACCAGGTTTCCATGTCAAATGTTTACAGAAATAAATAACTGATAAATTGATAAATGTGATCTTTCACAGTTAAAAATGTAACACGGTTCTACTGCTTGTATCACAATTAGTTTTTTGTAAAAAAATCCATAATCAAGAGAAAACTTGGCGCAAAAGAGCATACACACTATAATCTTTTAGTTTTCACAGCTCTCAACCAACCCACTTTTATGGAACTGTCAATCTCAAAAGACATGGTAAACAAGTAGTGAAAAATCAATTTAGAAGATAAGATAATTCAAACAATACATAAGAATTGCAAGGACTGTTATGATCAATTGAAATGAATGAGGAAAAAATGCACCATAATTAGCTCGTATAACAAAATCAATTTAAAGAACTAGATAATTCCCACGAGAAAATAATAATAATAAAGACAGGAACACTATGATCATCTAAAACAAAGAAAAAAGTACCAGATCTGGACGTGATTCGGCAGCTCCAAGGACAGCATGACGATTAGGTTGAGCCTCAACGTCCCATATAAGAACCTGATTCAACAATATTCAACCCCAATTTAATCTAAATATTTCAAACTACTGAAACCACAGATCTAGACAGATCATCATATGGAACATAAACCTTGATTTTGTCACTTACTTCAGGGCAGTCAGTGTGCGTTGCCACTATATTTTTATTCTGAGGAAGCTCCCTGATTCTGTTCACCTACAGTATGATTGACAAACTAAAATAATAAGATTGGTAGCAACAGCAGCAACGTCACAATAATCTATAATATACAACAGAAATTATGTGAAGTAATCTGTATGCCTTTACGATCAAATATCAAATGCAAGATCATATTATAAGAAACATTTGATTAATAAATAAACTCATTCAAATTTTGCAAGTATCCATGCACCGCAAGCTTCTAAACTCTGTTAGGCAGGCCAATTGACAGATCAAAGGACAAACAAGTTATCGGATGTCAGTATTAGCTTTATTTTTTATGTTTGTCTTTCGTGGGGAACAACCTTCGCTGGGTAGTAGGAGTGCCATAACACGGTCTCATATCTCCAAGACCTTCTTCTACCCTTCATTATAGTGCTTAGAACGATAATACATCTTGTGGTAAGCGATGGTTGATGCTGAAGGAACAATTTGGTAAGGTCATAATGTCTTCTCGGTGGTAAGTGATTGTGCATTCTCCTTAGAATCAAATGTATTTACGCATAAAACATAATCAAAGGCCAGGATGGTTCATCTAATTTTCCTTCAAAGTTCCTACTGATTTTAGCGTTGTTTTTAGGAAAAGAAGTTAGAAATAGTTCTCTGAAATCTATTTCTATGTATGTACCTTTTCTTATCTAATAAAATAAAGTGAGACATTGTAATTATTCCAAGAATAAACATTGAGCAAAGATTGAAGTGTTCCAAGGTTGCATTGAAAATTACGCACTTATGAGCATTTAAGAAAGTTACGATTGACAATATATAACCTAAAGATTTTGCTCATGACTGGTGGATACAGTTGTGAGCTTTATAAAGACAACAACCTCAAAGGTGGGTGAGTAGTTTGGGAGTTCTAAGTAGTAGCACTTGTCCATTTAGAATGCATGGGATATGACCGCGTGAATTTTTAATTTGGTATACCGAAAATTAAACCTTGACTGGATAAGAAGCTGTTACTTATGGCCTAAGGTCTTTGACATATTAGTGAATCAGACTATAATGTTATTAAGACCTAGGTGTCTTTGGACAGGAATACAGGTATGAAAATATTGAGAACATATACTGACAAGGTGGAATCTACGACTCTTTCATAAGTTATGAATATCTCCTTAAACACGTGTAGTACACTGGATAGATCTAAGCACCAAATAATTTAGTGTAGTTTAGTAGACTTTATAAATTTTAACATTTTTGTTTGGATCACTAATTAAATAATTTATAAGAAGAAATATGTGATTTAAAGACAGATTGTAAATCGTAGTAGAAAATTAAGCCATAATTAGAGGGGTAAATCCATAATTTTATACTCACTTCTACTTATGAGATATTCATGGTGATAGACAGTGGGTCTTGAAAATCTAATGGCCTAATTTTTCTTAACTTTTTACTGGTCTACAACCCTCCTCAATAATTCAAGAATGCATTTTGAGTTTTAAGTGGACTGACTTAAATTAATAATTAACCCCAATAGATCAAGATTTGCCCCCGTCGGGATTCTGACCATTTCATTTCAATCATAAGAGTGCAACGGTTCCCTAGCTAGCTTTGTAACTTAAAGGATGTTTTGAAATTTTACCTGACTAGGATTAGACATAGAGATTGGACAAGATAGGTAACTAGGGCAACAGGTTAAAAGACATGCAGTGGCTATATAATAATTCACAATAGGGGACATCTGCTCCCATCAAGGGGTGACCAAGTCCGCGACACACACACTCACAGGTGTTTTCTTCTAAATTTGTCAAAATCCTGTCGAGTTCCACTTCAATAGAGGCATCTTCCGCCGTGTGCAGCTGGCAAGCCAAAGGAAAAGGAAAGAGAGAGGCTACCGAGTATTTGGGTAATCTCTCTTGTTCCTTTATAACTCTGCGAGTGGAGCTATGTTGGTTTGAACAAAAAAAAATTTATTGCTATCTTCAGCTGCTTATCGTGTTTCTCTAGATTCAAAACCAGCAGAGGTGACTTAAAATACTGGATTTCATATACCACATCCTTTGTTATCATCAAATCATGTGTCCAATGCCTAGATCCAGACTATCTAAGATAGTCATATTGCAAGAAAAGGTAGAGAAGCCAATGTGAAGAACTTCTCCCAGATTTTCCATCTTAATACTCTATTTCAACCCCGAAAAGATCCTTTCTTCCAGTATAAAACTCACCAAGCAAGGAGCGAAAGGACGGAAATTGAAGAGTTGAGAACAACAACTTGTAGACAAAGAAAATTGATTAATAAATTGAGTGTCGATATGATCCTCGTCTCTTTGAGAATTTTAATGTAGCAATCATGGATATAATCCACGTTTCACGAGCAAACCTTTTTTCAATTCTCATCTGTAATAATGACAATATTCCTTTTATCTTGTACTCATTAGTTTGGGTACTCAAGGTTCCATATAAAGTGAAAACCTTCTTGATTAATGGAACTTGAAGATACAAAAAAATGTACCTCCATTATATATCTGTTGTGTAGGAGATAGAATCCAGATGCTAGAAACCCGTTTTCTTTTAGTGCATTTACTAGATAAATTATTCCAGACAGTAGAAAATTGAGCTATACCAATTTGTATATAGGAGTTTGCAACAGTTACATTTTAAGGTTTTAGTTGGAGCCTTGGAGGTAGGCAAAGGATCAATAGATTCAGAAATGTCAATTAATGATTTTGGCTCAAAAAGAAGAATTTTCATTAACTGCCTAGTAATTTCCTATGGATGTAGGATTGAGCAGGTATTTTACCTCCTTGAGGTCCAAGAGGTCAGGACGTGTGTTCAGTATGGTTACAACTTTTTTCACATCTTCAAGCAATTCGGATTGTCAGATTGTTAGCTTTAAAGAAAACTTGAGCTCTTAGCATGTAATTCTCTAATACTCTCAATAGTTTCCTGTTTTCACTAAAAAGAAAAATTGGAGAAGTAGCAGAAAGGCAAACACAGTTTGCTATTTATTTGGTATGCATCATTGATTTGACAGGGTTCCCATATTTTGTTTATTTGGTTAAATGATATTTTCATTTCTAATACAATTTTATTCAGCTTGAGGATGACACCTATTACTATAAGAAATTCTAGCTACAAAATTTACAACCTCAAATACACCTATTGAGGGCCCCAAAAAATTATATTTATGCATAAAAAGGCATGTAATTTACAAACTCTAAAAAATGTATAATAACCCTCAAATAAATAAATACGGAGCAGCACATAAATTTATTTGAATGGAATGATAGATGTGCATATAAAGGGATATCCATGTAGCTCATACCTCTCCAGGATGTATGATAGTTTTGTATTTCTTCACAAAAGGTGAGCGAGCATCTTCATTGAACTAGCAATCAAAGAATTAATCAAAGTTAATTAACATGAAATTAAAGACGCAAGTTAAATATTGGTAGAAAAAGATAAAAATTTACATTTGCTACATGATTTGCTGCTGCAACTCGGGGCTTCACAATATCGCAATTTGCTATAATCAAAGTATTTGGCACTGTCTGGTCCGTCTGATGAACAGAATAGGTAGCCAAGAAATGCAATCAGCTAACTAGTTGAAGTAGAAGGTATACACTATACTACTTGAAAGTTTGAAAAGGAGTAGCAATTCCACAACACTGAAGCTTTTAAAAAGTCAAGAATGTTAATTTTAAAATCTGTAGGAAATAACTACAATGAAGGAAAACTCGAAAGATCAAATGTGGAAAGGCATAGCATTTGCACCGGGATGAAGAATTAGAGGTACTGGTAAATCAGGCAAAAACAAAAAATGAAATTCAATTATCTTGTATCGCCCATTTGATATTTAAAAAATTGAAATTCAATTTCACATCTCCTTTGTTCAGAAACTAAAAATGAAAAAGAAAAAAAAAAAAAGAACAGAGTTTCGAGCTGGTGGAAATAAAAAGGAGATGGATGCAAAACGTAAAACTTCTCAATGCTAGTATGCTTTATAAAACAGCATTGATCTTTTAAAACAAAAAATAAAAAAGAAAAAAAAAAAAGAACAGAGTTTCGAGCTGGTGGAAATAAAAAGGAGATGGATGCAAAACGTAAAACTTCTCAATGCTAGTATGCTTTATAAAACAGCATTGATCTTTCATATTGTAGATCTAGTGGCAGAAATTGAAAGTTTAAAAAAAAAAATTAGTCTCTACAAATATTTGGGGACCATTGATAAATGAATAATATCACTAACAAAGTAAGTTTACCTGTTCCGAAAGATAAAGCCGTTGTTTGTTTTTGTAAGTTCCTGTCTCGAGAACAGGACCCCACCTACACCCATGAAAAAATATATTATCATACCATGTATCACATTGATTACAAAATACCAAAACAAACATAACAATCCATTAAACACATCACACACGAATCAAGGAATCTCACGACTCGTAACCATTATAGCGTTCCATAATTCGAAGTTTTAATTCACCTAGAAATTTTTCATAGCCTTATTTCATTTTCTATTTTAGAAACTCTGCCTGTACCATGCTCCAATACGAAGGCCGGATAAAGAAGGGTTGCTTTGGGTAGTCTAACAGCATACAGTTATTTTTTTGTCAATTTGTTTATACACATTCATCTTCAAATTTGACAGACAACAGTACATAGAGTAGAAGTAAACATTTTACATAGCTGATCCCAAATGAGTAACGAACAAGACTTAGCACATGTTTGAGCCACATTCTCTAAAA
Organism: Fraxinus anomala; assembly: GCA_903798345.1. NCBI lineage: Eukaryota > Viridiplantae > Streptophyta > Magnoliopsida > Lamiales > Oleaceae > Fraxinus > Fraxinus anomala. Next base: position 7,196 of record CAIGRN010103152.1, on the reverse strand, counting down.
ACTCATTTCTTTTTTCTCACTCTCATTTTCAACAGCCCATTCTCACAATAAAATAATTTTGCACGTAAACCCAAAACTTCTCCTTACTTTTTAAACACACATCCTCCCCCAGAAAATACTATTACAAAACTCATTTTTCACAAAAAAATAAGGCTCAAACGTAGCCTTAGTTGAATTGTTTTGAGTTATTCAATTCCAGTGCATGGTCTACCTAGAAATAAAATCAGCAAAAAATTTATATATTTTTAACTCTTGTCCCTGTGAGTGTGTTTGACCAAACACGCAAATCCACTCCCACACAAACAGGTATATACATACATATACGGGCTCGAGATGTGAATAACAGGTGATTATGGTGATATAAATGTAAATAAATCAATCAGGAACTTCCATTTAACGAATTTAAAACCCGAAGATCGAGAAATTCAAAAAGTTAAAATTCAAACAGAAACACACATATGGACACACAATTCAAACAAAAGCCCTTATAAAACCCTAAAAAAATTCATATACAAGACTTGCATAATGCAGTAAAAGAAAGTTTCATTATAAAATTCAAAAGACCCTAAAACTGAGAGCAACAGCATCAGTTAAACCCGAAACAGAACAAAACAGATATGCTTACAAATCTTAAACATAAACAATATTTATTTACTCAGGAACATAGAACATTCTAGAGTAAAATTACAGCATTCAGGGTTTCGAAAATAAAATCCTTACATAACCCTAAGAAAACTAAAAATAAAAGAAAATGTATTCGTTGTACCGGCAAGAGAGAGATGGCCACAGTAGATTATGATGAGCAAACCAGTCATACAGCACGGGGACCAACAGCTTCCACTGAGCGTAATTCTCGTCCGCGGCCGAGTTTTTATTCCCGCCGATCGCACCTCTCATTTTTGCAGCTGGTACGCCGCCACTAGCCTCTCTCTCCTTCTCTGCCTTGGCCTTAGTCGATCCCTTTGGCCTACCCCGCTTCCTCGGCTCACTTGGTGGCGTCGCCTCCATTTTGATTTTTCTTCGTTTTTCTCTCTTTCAATTCCAGTAGTGAAGAGTGAAGTAAAGACAAGAGTGAAGCGACTTGTACACGTGCATATTTGAATTAAAATTAGATTCTTAGCCCTGTTAGATTAAAATCTTGTTTAAACCCCCTTTTATCAAAAATTTATTTTTTCAAAATTTATTTTCAATAATATTAATTTTGAACCGCAGGCTCTTTAAAAATCACTAATTAAAAATACATTTTTCTCTAAAAATGGGACTCAAACAAATGCTAAATGTTAATCTAGCCTTTGTTTGATTTTTATTTTTCTCAAAATACATTTTTCTCTCTCTTCTTTTCAACCACATATTTTTCAATAAAATAATATGATACGCAAACCCAAAAATTTTTCTTATTTTTTAACCACACATTTTCCATCATTCTATTATTTCAAAATGCATTCTAACCTAAAAAATGGGAATCAAACATGCCCCTAAATCAAAATCAATAATTAATTGTTAGATAATATTAGTGAATTCCTAATTATTGTTAGAGAATGATACGAATTGAAATCATACTACTATGTTTATGTTGTGCTGAACTTGACCAATGTGTTTATCGCAACAGAAGAAATTATGAATGATGTGCAAGATGATTATGATGGTATTTTGGAGGAATTTGATAATGAAAACATTACGGAAACTGTGAACATAGTGGGAAGCGAAACTTTGGGGGGAGATAGTGTGATTGTACCTGAGGTGGTATGGTGTTCAAAGATAAGAAAGAGATGTTTTAGTTCTACAAAAAAATATGCTTATGACATTGGCTTTCCAATTAAGAAAAGGAATTCGAAAAAGTGGGACGACGAAGTTTTGAGATATATCACATTGACATGTAGTCGTGAAAGCTGAAGAGGTGTTAGTATTAGCTGTTCATTGAAGCATCAACAAACAATTTGGATGGATTGCAAAGCTAAGATCTATGCATCTTCAAATATCCTGGAACCTGAAGAATTAACACGGTCCACCTCGACCATAATCAACAAACAAGCCCGTCGAAGTCAAGGTTATATTGATGCAACCGAGAACTGAGTGTACATGTCAAACAGAAGCTTGAAGTGAATGATTTGGCAGGAATTCCGTTACACAAAAGTTAAACTCTGCAGCTGTAGAAGCAGACGGATATGAGAACATGACTTGCATTGAGAAGGATTATAGCAATTATATAGAACAAGTGAAGTGAATAAAACTTGGAGAAGAAGATGTTGTGGCAATACAATCATACTTCTCAAAAATGCAAGCTCAATGCTCGGGTTCTTACTTTAGTATGGATTTGAACGAGTTATGATTGAAAAATGTTTTTTGGACAGATAATCTGTGTAGGCAATCATATAAAGAGTTCAGTGATGTTGTCACATTTAATACCACTAATTTGACCAATACGTACGACATGTCTTTCACCCCATTTGTTGGCATGAATCATCAGGAACAATCAACATTGCTCGATTGTGGTTTGCTATCGAATGAAGACACGAGTACTTTTATTTGGTTGTTTAGGATATGACTTCAGTGCATGCAAGGGATAATTACGAATCAAGATAGGGTCATGCAAAATGCAATTCAAATAGTTTTTCCAAATATGAGACATGAATGGTGTTTGTGGCATATTTTAAAGAAATTGCCAAAGAAGTTTGGCAACCACGTAGATAAGGGTTCAATATTTGGGGCTATACATGAATTGGTGTATGAATCACAATTTATTGAAGAATTTGAAAACGGTTAGAGAGTAATGATTGATACATATGGCTTGCACGATAGTGATTGGTTGTCGAGATTGTATGAGGACGAGCTCGTTGGGTTCCGTACTTTTTCAAAACTACATTTTAGGTTAGGATGTCGACAACACAAAGAAGTGAGAGTATGAATACATTTTTTATGGGTATGTGCATTCCAAGATCTCTTTGAAGCAGTTTGTCGAACAATATGAACATGCATTGAGGAATAAGGTTGAGAAGGAGTTCCATGATGATTTCAAGTCATTTTCGCAAATTGTACCTTGTGCAATACAGTTTGAAATGGAACAACTGTTTCAGTCAGTTTACACCATTCAAAATTCTAAGTGACTCAAAAGGAGTTCACGGGAAAAGTTTATTGGGACATCATATCTACTTCTGACACATGTTTGGGAACCACATATGAGGTACGGGAAGGTTGTTACAAATGATGGTCGTCAGAGGAAAAAACATTATTGGTATCATTTGAGATAAAGAAATATGAAATTGTTCGAGCTATCACTTGTTCAAATTTCGTGGAATAATATGTTGGCATGTACTTACAGTTCTGATACGTAATGATGTCACATGACTTTCGAAAAAAGTATATATTACATAGATGGAGGAGAGATGTTAGTAGAGCACACACGAGGGTTCCAATAAACTATGGTGGTTTAGTTACTACTCCTTCACAGTGAGATACGACACTATGCGTGAAGCTTTTGTAAAGGTGACAGACCTTACTGCAGATGATGAACGGTGGTCACATGCGATAATGGATTGGATAAAAAATGAAGGTAGTCTACTTATGAGCGCAAAGTCGAATCATGGAATCAATGTTCATTCGTATCAAGCTTTTCAGGTAACTAATAATTGTATTGATTTACAAAATACATCGAGCGGGAGCGCACTAGATCCAAAATCGGTACTCAGAAAGGGCGCACCAAAAAAACTTCAGAGGAAAAGCCCCTTGGAGTCAACTTCGAAGAAATCAAAGGTATGTTTAGAGGTTTGCCTCTACTCCGTATCGAATTTGAAGTACATTTAATTTGATTAATTTTGATGCATATACATACCGATTCGACGTCAACAATAAGGAAGAGATCCAAAGTAAGGCAGAGTAATATACCAAATGACGCAATCAACATTCAGCTGGCTCAACAACAACAATACTCCACGTCGTCACCATTCCCCCTCTCACAATATTCCATCAACTCAGCATTATCCAAAGGGTAATCAAGTTTTATATACTCTTAGTTTTTAGTAGATTATGTTGTATAGCTTAACAATTTTTCCGTAAATGTAAACTGATTTTAGATTAGTTCCTAACTTTTGGTGGGTTTTTATGGCAATGATGCACATGTGATATGGAGCTTTTAGTAGGTGATCAATCATTTACCCTTCAATCACAGAAAGTTTGGCAGGACATGGCTCAATATTATGTCAACATTATTAGCCATCTCTAGTTGTACATTCATGATTTCCATCCATCTCTATATGTCTCAATATTATGTAAACCGATCTTTTGCAGTCACTATAAGATTTTGGAGAAGAGACATATATTGCTTGGGATGAAAATCAGTTTCATACTACAATAGTTACATACCATGGTTCTATTTTAATATTTTTATCAAGAATTTTAAAAAGAGTACATAATGAGCAAAAATTTAGCTTATAAACATACATAGATGCTCTATCAAAGCTGAAATTCAGTTTAACATGTAATCAAGAATATTAAATTAACCAAATTGATGTAGCAGGCAGCTGATCAAAATATATACAAAATGTTGAAAGTTCCATGTACAATGTGTCATTACCATCCATTGAGAAGGTGAAGGTTCGAAATACAAAATGATGAAAGTTCCTATGTACAACAAAAGGTCAAAGTTCAATATACAAACATCGGCTCGAGTTAAAGTAGTAATACATATACAAAAGTTCGCCAAATAACTAAGGTACTTTCAACAAAAGTTTTGATCAATATCTATTAATGATGCTGGCCACTTTGCTTTTGCACTCACTATCACGCTTACTTTCTCCATTCAATTCGTTACGTCCACCGAAATCTTGAGCTCTTCTTGGTCAGTCAGTCGAATTTGAGCTTCAAACATCCTGGACATTTAATCAACTCTTTCGTTCTTCGCTGGGTTAACAATGGTAGCGCTAACGCTGCTAGATGCGCCACTTGATTTTTCATTTACAACCCAATCACAAAAACCACAATTCTTACTGTAGCGAAAAAATAATTTTCCTTTATTTTCATTCTCTTTCTCAACGACGAACATTTCTCAAATCCACGTTTACATGACGGGCGTGGGTGTTTCCTTGGGTGGTCTTTGAAGAAGTGGGTCTTAACTCTACAATTATGATAGATTCCAGAGTTCCTTCCGACCATTCTACACTACAAACAAAAAGAGATTGAAACATAACTAACACATATTGAACAACATTTATATTGAACAAAAAGAGAGTAACATTTCAAGGTGCAATATGTGTTTGACTCACTCGGTACTTTGGCAGTTCAGTGGGGGACTCTTGGACCCTGGCCAGTTTGGGGCACATCCCGCAATTTACCTGATCTGTATGATGAAGGGCCGGATCGTAAACTCTAGAATTAGTCGCTGAAGGTGGACACCTGCGTATTAAAAAAAAGAGTGATGCATAACTAACACGTATTGAAAAAGAGAGTGAAACAACCAAGGTACAACTCACACGCATCAAACTAAAAAACAAATTGCTTTTAGAGAACACATATTCAATAGTCTTCGTATTGCATGCACTCTGCTGAAAGAATTTGTGAGACAACATCAAAACCATTTAAAATGTTCCATAACATCATTAAAACCAACACCAAGCAAACATGATTTAATTAACATGCGCGCAGCTGGAAAAAAATTTGACGCACACCATTGGTAGAAATATACACTTTTCATATTGTTAAATAAAAAAAATTACACCACCATTGGCGACCTCCCACTCTTCCTGAGCACGGCAAACAAATGATACTAGATATAAAGACAAGCTCGATGTTGATTTTGCTGAACACTGGAAGTGAAAAACACGACGACGGCTTCGGGAAATAAAGTCCTTTACGGACAAGCGTTGTGCTTTGCTAGGTACCACAATCGGAAAATATTTGGTGAATGTTTACGAGTTCTGGTGGCTGTTGGAGATGGTGAGTCGCACAGCGACGAACCCTTTGATTGAATGGCAGAGGGTTCGACTTTGGGGGTTTTCAAATTTAGTGGGAATATGAAAACTAAATTGGGTTGCTTTCGAAATCTCCTTTTTGCCTTTCCTTTTTTTTTTCTTTAACCTTCCACGTCAGCCTGGCCATACCTAGTTACTAACTCCCTAGCTGAGTAGCGGGATTGAATTATTGAATTGGGAAGGACAAAATAAAGAGCCATATTATCGAGCATATGTTTCATTATTTAGCCCTTGTTTGAGCTTCATTTTCTTATAAACATATTTTTCAAAATTCATTTTTAACCATACATTCTCCAATAAAATAATTTTACACGTGAATAAAAAAAATTACTTTTTAACCACACATTCTTCAAAAAATTAGTATTCAAAAACACATTTTCCCCAAAATGACGCCCAAACAAGAGCTTAATAAAGTTTTATTCAATTGTACTATATATACGTAATAGTTTACATAACGATTTACATACATAAGATGGAATAGATATGATTTTATTAGAACTTTTTCAACCATATAAAAAAATCAATATTCTTTTTTTGACACCTCAAATGTATGTAAATCATAATGCTATTTGTACATAGTGCAATTACATAATGGTTTACATACAGATGATGTGCCAAAAATATAATGATGAATTTTTTTTATTTGATCGAAGAAATTCTGGTACAATCATATCCCATCCCATCATGTATATATAAATCATTTTGTAAACCATTATGTACATATGGCATAACTGATGGAATAAATTGACTTTCTCTTACTCCAAATTCTTACTCTTCTTGAAACCCCTTTTTGCTTCTCTTTTTTTGCTTCATCGGTTTTTCATTGTCAAATTGTTATATACCTCCATCAATTTGGTATTGGAGCAACTCATTTTCTTTTGACAAAATATTTTTTGTGAGATTTTCAGAGGTGTTCACGTTCAAGAGTTTATTTCAACCATTAGTACATCCCTAGCCATTGTCTCTACCAACCTCCACATCCATAATCATCCTCAACCAAGGGTTTCTAACACCAAAAATTTCCACAATAACTTGTAGCCCTAATTTGACAACCATTATTTCAAAACTATTTATGATTTGAGTGGAGAGAATAAAGGTGAGGGACGAGATTTAGGAAGAGAAATGAGAGAAAAGTGGAGAAGATGAGGAAAACGGTTTTTGGTTCACGAAACCAGGTTTTAATTCTGCATAGTACCGGACGTCCAGTTGACAAAGCTAAAAGTCTCTGTCAAA
>CAIGRN010103140.1:0-21615 GCA_903798345.1 Fraxinus anomala | reverse complement strand
CACCGATTATTTCGAGATCGCAAATCAATAATTTTATCGATCATAGATTATTTTTTGGTTACAGATCAAAAAATTTCAGGTCACAGTTATCTATCAGTCACATATTTTCAAATGTATTGATCACAAATTGTCGAATTTTAAGGTCATAGTCAGTCTAAATAGTTGGTCACATACACCACCACCCCACCACCGATCTTGGTCATGAATCACACCACATATTTAAACAATTGCCACCCGCACCACACCGCCGACCATCGACTGCACCGCACCACCACCACCATAATTAAAAAAAAAAACACCGCCTCAGCTGCCTGCAAGCCGACACCAGCTCACCATCACACTGTTGTCGCCACCACCACCTCAAACAAATCAGCCTATCGCAAAAAAAAAAAAATTATTACAGTCATCACCACGACCACAGATCGGGACACCACCATCGCATCCACACCACCACAACCGCATCCCACAGCACCATCACCACCTCACCGCCACTGTCAGCACCCCCACCAACTAAAAACACCGCCACCATTTACAAACCACCACCAAACCGCCACCACCACCAACAACAAAAAACAGAAAACCCCCCAGTGCCAACACTAACTCCACTCCGACACCCACCGCACGCACGCAACGCCCGATCCACTGCCAACCGCACGCATAGACCCTGTACCCACCGCCAACCGCACTCACAGACACTAACCTCCAACCAACCGCACGCCAGAACAACATCCCCATCCACCGTTAAGTCATTTACGGATCTATACCGAGAGCACATTCCACAACCACCAAACAAAAAAAAGGAAAAGAACAATAGATCTGCGTGCTCAGACCATAGATTACATAAGGGCGCTGTCACGACGCGGCTACGTCTCTGATGCCGGAGTGATATTTCGTCGAATCGGAAGAGAGAAGAACGGTGATGGTAGAGAGTGTGTCGGGGTGAAGCAGCTGCGAGAGGCGGATGGAGGTGGAGGCACGATGAATCGAAATGGAGAATGGAAAGAGAGAGAGAGGAGGGGAGGAAGCGTCGGTGGCGTTGAACACAACGACGACGTCACCGTGAGAAGACGGATAGAGAAGACAGAGAGTGAGAAGACGAGACAGAGAAATTATGCTGAAAGCTTGAAACTGAGAAATTGGGGATTTAAGGTAAGGTGGGGTGGGGCGGGTGTATATAAATTAATTTTTATTTTTATAATATTATTATTAATAATTAATTAAATATAAAAAATCTGTATGTGTGTGTGTGTGTGTGTATGTGTGTGTATATATATATATATATCTGATTTTTGAAAGATTAAACTTCCCACCTGATTTTTGAATATGAATCTTGAAAAGTAGGGTTTCCTGTAATTTTCACAATTCGCAATCAAATGAAAGCCCACATAATAGAATTATTCTAACATTTATGTCTTTTACAAAGCCTTTTTGTACGCTTAAACAAAATGAATCCATTAAATGCATACATTTTAATATAGCGATAATGTAAAACTCATTTGATTAGCGTGGAAATGAAAGTAACAAGAACCACATGTATTTATTGTGTTTTTATTAGCGTGTAAATGAAAGTAACAGGAACCACGTGTATTTATTGTGTTTTTATTAGCGTGGAAATGAAAGTAACAGGAAGAGTAAATGATATTTAGCGATAATTAAAACTCATAGGTATGGAACCACGTGTTTGTATTAAAGATCACTATGCAAAAAAAAAAATGATAGAAGATAATCCATTTATGGGAAAAAACATTAAATTTAAACATTAGGCACATGAAGTTCGGATAAAGAAATAATAAATTATAAGTTAATATCATCATGGATCATCTCATAAGTCACTCACTCATGCAAGCACATGGACATTTATCAATATGAACCTCAGAAACNACATTAGGCACATGAAGTTCGGATAAAGAAATAATAAATTATAAGTTAATATCATCATGGATCATCTCATAAGTCACTCACTCATGCAAGCACATGGACATTTATCAATATGAACCTCAGAAACATTTAACGGGGATGTAGGAAATATTCATTGAAAGCAACATCGACTGGAAAAGACTTTATTCATGTTTATAATTGTAAAAATTCATTTTATGTTACACAATCATCTATAAAACAAATCAAAATTTTTTTTCACCCAACAACAAACTTTATGACAAACATTTTATCTGCACTAATCATTTACTGCAAAGTAATTTGTGCTTATATTTCTATCAAATTAAACCTACAGTATGATATCAACATTTGTAATAAACAATAAATTTTGCTGAGAATATACATTGTAATGACAAATTCACTATCAACAATTCTTTGACTTTGCTTTCCTTCCACTGTGAAGATGAACAATTCATAATTCGCTTTTCGATAAAAAAAAAAAAAAAATACAAAGGTGTAATCCTCACTAATAACTAATTATTATGTATTAAATTCAATATTTCATCAAAAACAACATTTTTAGTACAATAAGCATAAATCTATTTTTATCAGTATGTTTAATCAAAACTTTTATATTTTCTCTTGTTCTAGCTCTGGACAATACAACATATAGTTGACCATGTGAGAATATAGGTTCAGGAAGATATAGTCCAACAAAATCTAGAGTTTGATCCTGAGCTTTGTTAATAGTCATTGCATAACAAGGACGTATTGGAAATTAGGTTCTTTTAAATGGTATTGAATGTTTATCAATTTCAAGTGGAATGAATGGAATCCTGGGTAGAAGTACTTGTTTCCCACGATATTCTCCAATTCCAATTTCAGCTAAAATAGCATTTGTTCTAAATTCTCGACAAATTAGTCTAGTTCCATTACACAAACCTTCTGAAGAATTTATATTTCTAAGCAACATAATTCTTTTTCAATATAAGTTCATGTGGAGGGATACCATTTGGAGTTAAACTATTCAAAACGTTTTCATGAATAAATCCTTCTGTTTTATCAATCATTTCATCAAAACTAAAATATCTAAATATCTCTCATGGAATTTCTTGAATTAACAAATTTTTTATTATATCAACATATTCATTTTTGGGAGTTAATATAACTCGATCCATCATATTATTGAAATTTTCCCCATATGTGTGAAAATTGGGAAACACAATAGTAATTAATTTTTTCAATGAGCTGAACTCATCTTCAAAATCTATCATGATATCTTACGGAAGACTAATCCTATGAAATGTATGTTCTTTTTCTATTCCATTTTCAATCCCAAGTAGATATTCAGAGAAAAAAAGGATCTAGTCTTCCTCTCATATTTTGAATTAATGGTAACTGTGTAAAATATTGCCACAAATATGAGAAAACTAAACTTGCTTTCATAATATCATGTTTTGTTCCTCTCTGTAGTACTACTGACAAAACTTGTCTAAAATCTCCTCCGCACACAACCACTTTTCCACCGAATGGCAATTCACGTTCAGTAATATCTTTTAACATTTTATCTAAAACTTCAAAAGCATATTTATTAATCATTGGAGCTTCATACCATACAATTAATTTTGCCATCTTTAATAATTGACTAAGTGCAGATTGTTACTTACAGAACATAGCACATCAGGACCTGTTTCCAACGGGATTTTAAATTGAGAATGAGCGGTTTAGCCAACTGGTAATAGGGAAGCAGCCACTCCTGATGATGTTGTTGCTAAAGCAATAAGTTTATGAGATCGTACAGTAGAAAATAATGCCTTGTATAAATATGTTTTACCAGTACCTCCTGAACCATCAATAAAAAGTCCATTTTTATTATTCACAAGACAATGTAAAATAGTATCATAAGCAAATTGTTGTTCTTTATTTAAATTCTTTGTAGAGTGCATGTTAGACTCAGAATTAATATTTACAGCCTCTTCGAAAATCATGTTGGCCAACATATCATCAATGTTTATAGTAACAACAAAATCTACCAAAAAAATCATTTACATTTTTGCCAACAGCTTCTAAGAAAGAATTTATATAATATAAAGCTTTAATTTTAGCACCATCTTCTGTTAAATTTGCACGTGAAAAATCTTCTATCATGTATACCTTAAATTTAACCCACAAACTTCTTGGATTTATAGGATTACAAAAACTTAAAATATTAGCGAACAGACGACGTAATGATAAACGCATTTGATAACAAATTGTCTCAGTCAAACATATCTCACAATAATTATTCCCACTTAGTAGACCATGTAAAAATGCTGCTTCACTATAGGTAGGCACAGTGATACCATTTACTGTTCTCAAATCTTGAAAAGATTTTTGTCCTTTAATATGATTCAATAAAACTCTCAAAAAGTATTTCTCGCCCTCAGATGGATTAGTAGCAACTATTCTACCTATAATATTTTGCTTCTTTCTAGGGGTCCATATTCGCATACATGCATTCCACACAAAGTATGTAGGATAATCTTTATAAAGCAATGTCCGTGCCTTTTCATTTGAAATATTCATTCTAAAAGATTCAGTTAGCATTGTTCGTTGAATAGATTCTTTATTCAAAACTTGTGATAAATTATCTGTTTCATTGTAAGTAACCAATTGAACATTCTCAACATGTAACTGTAGAGAGACAACAGCAGGAAAGGTGTCTAATAAATCGAAACTGAAAATTCTCCACATGCCTTCAGGTGCAGATATCCATCTAGCAGTTTGGTAGTTTGAAATCTCATCAATATAATGCTCATTTGTTTCTTTATTTACGGTAAAATTAACACGAACATATCCCTTATATACATATTTGTATAAATATTTGACAACTTTAACGGAAGAACATATTTCTACATTAATATGACAATCATATTTAGCTCAAATATAAGAATTATACGGTACAACCCATCTATTATCTAACATACATCCTCTTACTTTAACCTTAATACCATCATTACGATGCCTGTACAATGGGTATGAATCATTACCTAATGAAGTATGTAAACTGTATTCTTTTGGATATTTATTTTTGCAAGTACGATTTTTTCCATACAAACATTTGTAGGATTTAATTCTCCACACAGATCGTGCATAATATGTTTGACCACAGTAGCATGCAAATAAGGATATGTCTTTTCATTTGGTATTTCGCAGGAAACAATCTTGTCAATTTGCACAGAGTTAGTAATCTCAGAACTTCGTTTAAATATTAAAAGAAAATGAACATGAGGCAGATCCCTTTTTTGGAATTCAATTACATAAACATATGCAACAACAGACCCTAAAATGTGTCTCTTCAACAAATATGTATTCAGCTCTTCTAGTTTTGCCCGAAATATGCGTACCAACAAATCCGGTCTATTCTGCACTTCATCATTGTATTTTAATTCTTATTTTATTTCTGACCAATTTGGATTACATGTCATCGTTAAAAATACATCAGGTTTTTCATATCTTTGAACCAAACACATTGCATCCATATATCTTTTCGTCATATTTCTAGGACCCCCAATGAACCTTGCAGGTAACACTAATGATTTACCAATTTTATGCCCTCTATGTTCACCATTGTGTATACTATCTACAATTCCTTGGTAATGTTAAGCTCTTATAGTCTTTTGATTGTTTCGAAAATAATCTAACATTACGGTTTCAATTTTAACATACATATGTACTATATATTGTTGCAAAAGCGTACCTGTAAGAAGAAGCACAGATTTATCGGAAGACCTGATTTGAAGTTTATAGCAATAATATTCTCGACATGATACAGTCATTCGTTTCTTTTTTTTCTTCAGAACTGCAAGTAAAGAATAAAGAAAGAAGTCATAATTTTGATATCCAGAACATCTATATAACTTTCAAAAAATAAAACAACTCACCATTATCTTCGAGCTGCAAAAGTTGTTCTGCAGAATCAAAATCATTTATTTGTAATGAATTTTCAGTATCTCTATTTGAAGAAGTACTTGAATTAACCTTTTCTATACCTTCGTGCCATCCAAGTACTCCATAAGCAAAAATTAAAGGATACTGAAGTGGATCATAACAGCCATAATAATAATACAATTTATGTACAACACTTGAATGTCCATAAATTAGTATATCACGACTTCGAACGTTTACAGATGGGTCTTCATCTATCAAAACTGCAGCTACTTGTTCACACGATGGCATATTATATATTCTTTGGTCAAGGCCAGGATCACATTTAAGCATAATTTTAAATGATTCAAAATCAAAAATTTCACTTAACGATCGTAAAAATTGACGGTATGGATTTAACTTCAAAATATCTATTAACTTTCTCAAAGTTGATTCACTAAACTTGTCTGAAATTTTTAATCTATTACACATCTCGTTATTAGTATCGTAGAAATACAATTGCAAATACGTCGAATTCCCATCAAGTGGTAGAAGTGAATTTATGAAGTGATAAACCTGCCCTTGAACTCTGAATGTATATATATACCTTTATTATTTTGGCATAAATTTTTATCATACTTAACACCAAATGAAGTAAAGGAAAAATGATTATTATAGGTTCGAGAAACTTTCTTAAAAGCCATTGACTCACATGAAGCAGAAGTAAATAGTTCAAACAATTCAGGAGATTTATCATTTAATTGTAATCTAATTTTTCCATCAGAACAACAAAATCCCTTAGCTTCTCTGTGAAATTTGTTGCATCACAATATTTACAAACTGTAGAAGATGGAAGAATACAAGGTTGAAACAAAATATTTCGTACATCAATTGTTTCTGATACTAATAGCACATCATCTTCAGATTCATTTTCAAATTCCATATTTACACCAAAACTTTCATCAACAAAAGTATGTGATAATTCAGACATACACTCATCAATGGAACCTAAAAATATTAAAGCATACAAAATTAATTAAAGACGACATACATGCAAAATAAAATTTTTTAAAAATATATATTATACAAACCTGTAGACTTAAAATAATGCCTAGTTCATCTCAGTCGAGTTGAAACCGTAGATACTTCAAAAAAAAACACAAATATTATGTTAACAATTTATCCAAAAAATTTAATAATAATAACTAATAATGTTGTAACTGAAAATCGTACCTATAACCTTTTTATCCTCTTTCGATACTTGTAATTTTTTAGATCTTTTTAAACAACCACGTCTATTCTTAAAAAATGACTGCATTTTCTTTCTTTCAAAAACGGCAGATGGTGAAAGTTTATAGCAATGAATGAGAAAACTCAAGAAATGCTTGAGAACATTAGTTTGTAGGAAAATAAAATCTGAATCTAGCATATCCCGATTGTTTGTTAGCATGACCCCACTAGTTCAACTAACAACCTAGTCCGAACATACCTGTAATCTAAGATTATAAATTGGTCTTGGACTGCTCACTTGTCGTCAACTGAAACGTGCACAATTTTGTAATGCATATTTGCTTGCTCTAACGGGATGTTGAACAACTTTATCTAAAACCTTAAACTATCGAAGAAGGGACAATTAGGCAAGGATGAGACAGAAAGCTTACCAAAAACAAATGGTTGATCCGATTATAACAAAAACCGTTGTCAAGAAGGGTGTCCAAGAAATCTTGACTTGTCGAAGACTTGTTCCTCCCGTTTTGTCTTTCTTCAATGATTGCTTCCCACACAGCACGAATTTTCACCATCAAAACAGCCAACTTCCTGCGAATACCTTGAAGATCTAGCTTGCTGAGAATTGGATAGAAATCAGAAAAATTTGGAACAGCTATTACCTCCACATAAGCCCTCATGATGCCTTTCATCCCTCCATCCGCGTTCTTTTCCTCCAATCCAATAAAGTCTCTCGACATCATAGAATTCCCCAAAATATTGAACGCAGTTGCAAAAACTAGTTCAGCAATTTTGACCTCCTCACCTTCCTTTGATCCCACAAAATTGATAAGGCTAGTTATTCTTTTCTCTCGCAATCTGGCTTAAGACTCTAAAGCCTTGTTCGAGAAAAGTTCAGCACGACATAATATACGTAAAGACTTCCAATTATCATTGCAATCTGCCCATCCAAGGGACAAACGATTAAGTTCTTCCTTTGTAGCTGGAAGAGCCTTGGGAACATATCGGCCTGAAAAAATCCGATCCTTTGACTTTAGGATTTCTGTAGCAGCTTCTGGTGATGATCCAACAATCATACACTGAGTTCCTAGTTTTAGAGACATTATAGGACCATAGATTTTGGCCAAGTTTGTTAGACTAACATGAGGCATTAGTCCTATGTGTGGAATGTTGCCTAAAATTGGCCATGGATTTGGCCCTGGTGGGAGTTTTGGGCTATTTTTAGACGCAAAACAAGATTTTAAGTTCTTGATTGTGATAATAAGTATAGGCAAAAAGAGGGCTAGAAGAAGAAAACAAGTCTCTTTTCCTTCAAGAAACTGAGCCATGAGGCTTGAACTTTGGGGTGGGTGAGGTTATGTTTGCAGGAAATCATATGCATTTTGGGGTTGGGGTGGGCAGTTTTATGTATATATCACTTTCTCAATTCTCATGATGCAACATTATTAAAATTTAAAATTAAGTTGACTTTGTGTCTTATGGTTTGTTCATATTTGCAAGGAATCAACTAAACTTCTGCAGGCTGATTATTTTAGAAAACATGTATTACAAGTTGAAAGGAAAAGTCAAATTATGTGACGTATAATTATAATGATAATTAAGGGTGTATTTGAGCCACATTATTTTGGAAGAAGGTATTTTGAAATAGTAGATTGAAAGAGAATGTGTAGTTGAAAAAGAAGGAAAAGTTATTGATGTGATGTAAAATATTATTTTATTGAAGAATGTGTAGTTGAAAATAAGTAGAAGAATGAGAATGTAAATTTTAATGTGGGTCAAATAGGAACTAAGTATTAAACTTAATATAAAACTTATGTATGGGTGGGGGATTACGTAATTATGTAATAGAGGAAAGAAAAAGAGAGCGAAATTGGTAATGGCAACAAATTATGTCTTATTCTCTATATTTGGAATTTGGTTATATGACTCGTGACATTACTTTTTTCACTGCTAAAGTTGTGATTTAAAGCAATTAAATTAGTAAAAGTTACTGCATTGTGATAGTGTTGGTCTAACGTAAACTACTTGTTGGGTCTTTGATACCCAATAAATCCGGACGATATTGTTAAATAGTTTTGGTTTGAATTATATTTCATAAGACTCAGCCGATGACTGGAGTTGTATATCGACATCACAATTGTCTAAACCAATGATATAACCTAACTTGGGTCATTTGAAGTAGTCTAATCAAATTAGTGTTGCTCATGACTCAACTCAAACTCTTGGATGGCTTGTTGGTTGTTAACCCATTTATTAGAGCAGGGTTGCTGGTGGTTTTTCGGCAAAAAATCGAGCAAAACTCACCCAGAAATCGAAGCAAGAAAACCTGTCCTTTTTTTCAACTTTTCGATCGGACCTGCAAATGTGATTTTCGGTCAAACCAGTGGCCGGTTGGACAAACGGAGACCACTGGTTTGGAGTCCCAATATTCAACAATATTTTGAAAATATCTATGTGTTATCCTATATATAATATCCCCATCGCATGTTTATTTGCTCTTAATTGATTCTTGTGATTATTTGTTTCTACTTGGGTGTTTTCTTAACCTTGGCCCTGGTGAGTACATGGAACATATATGATATGTGTTTCGGGTTTGAAACACGAGGTAAGATCTACGATACCAATTTTATTGGTCACCTTGATTATGCAAGTGTAAACTTTGTGTTTTGTTTGCTTACAGATTGATTAGGTATTAGGTAGAGATTTGTTGGGTTTTTAATACCCAATAAATCCGGGCGATGATATTAAAACCGTTTTAGTTTTGATTATACTTTATAGGCCTCGACCGATGACTGAAGTTGTATATCGATACCACAATTGTCTAAACCAATCATATAATCTACTTGGCCCATTTGAAGTAGCCTAATCAAATTAGTGCTTCTCATGGCTCAACCCAAACTCTTGGACGGCTTGTTGGTTGTTAACCCATTTATTTGTTGCCTTTTGGGCCTTACTATTCCTTAACCTAAAAGTTTACACATACTATATATATGCTGCCCCATTACTATTGTGGTTAGTGTGTGAAAACTTGGGCAATCGGTTTTAAAGAGAAAAACAGAGTCCCTCTTTTAGCTTCGTGCTTTTCTTCCTTGGCTTTGTGCTTTACGGTGATCTGTTCTTCTTCCTCTTCCTTAGCCTTAGTGGCTGAATCATTTGAGGCTATAATCTTCACTCTCTGCCCTTCGCCGGCACCTTGGGGCAACCGGGTTTTGGGAAGGAAGGTTTGTGGATTTGGTTGATGATTGTGGTGGTCGTCTGGTGCAAACTGAGCCCGAAAATTTGAAGTTTGGAGTCCCAATATTCAACAATACTTTATCTCGATTTTTTTTTTTTATTATTTAAGAATATAGTAACAGTGCCTTATCAAGTGGCTGGATTCTTGGATCACATAACAAGCATATAATATCCCAGGATACCCTCATTAGGTGACAAAAAAATATGTTATTTTAAATTCTTCAAGAAACGACGACTTTACATGGATTCATGAATTTCTAAATTCTCAACGGACCTGTCTCCAAGTCTTTTCGAATCAAGAGTTAGAAAAGGTTTACTGGACATTTGGTTCACAGAATACACTTCAAGAAACATGCGAGGGTATTGAGGGAAAAAATAGTGGTCGGCTAGAACATACAGATTTAAAGAAAAAGTAGTTAAAATTTTGTAACTCTAAGTCACTTCGCCCACAATTAGACTATTGAAAGAGCATATCTGGTCGAGTGCACAGCATAATATACATAGAATTCCCAAGACCATGACAGAGGAAGCCCGTCTCGTATGCTCTTCCTGAGAAGTCGTAGATAATATACTCTATTATGTACGTCACTACACCTACAACATTCAACTAGAAAATAAGTGAGTATTCTAGAAAACTTTAACATACATACGGTAGAGGAAAAACTAAAGTAGGTCAAATAACAACAAATTTCAATAATCAGACTTGGTTGCCTTAATCTCAATATTGGAGTACTTCCACGTTCAGGATATAAAATTTCTTCATCTCTTATTTTCATCTTCGGTAAGACATGATGTTCCCCGCCCTCTTCATATTAAGATATAGTGCGTATCCAAACCCCATTCAATCTAAGCTAAGGCATAAAAATCCAGCCTAAATGTCGATGGTCTTTCTCAAAAAAGTCGAATCAAGTTTCTCCATTTCATAAGCTGGACAAGTCTCTTGCCATAAATTTGCTGTTAGTAAATATTGCATATGCGCATATTTCTGGGTAGACACGGTTTAATCCTTTGACCATTGACCTTGATTGAGCAATTCTATCTTTCACCTTCATATGATTAGAAAGGCAACGCAATGGCACTAGAAGAATGAAGAAAATGAATTTATTGTCTCATCGGCATGGCACACGATGAAAGTTGCTCGCAAAATCTATGCTCATCTACAAATTATTTGATATGCCTCTAGTTTCATTAATTCACAAATCAAATAAATTAAATTTTGTCATCATACAAAATAGGTATAAAGATCTTCATAAAGCGTCATAAATCATAAATCACAGTAGAATCTCATTTCATAGTTAATCTCATCTCATATAAGATTCAACTTATGACTTGTTTGGCATGGCTTTCTTCGTAGAAAGCTTCCTCAGAAAGCTACATTCATTAGTATTTGAAAACTAATTTCTAAATGACATCTCTCTTCCAAAGGAGCTTTTAGGAAAAGTTACATTCGATCAGCTTTCCTTAAAAGTTCTTCTAACTATAAGAAAAACTTCTATAAAATTAATAAAACAGGTCCAAAAGCAGCTTTTAGATCTCAAAAGCTCTTTTTGGCTTCTCAAAAGCCATGCCAAACGCCCTTAAAATAATCAAAACATAATATGAAATCGTATCCAATTGAAAACAAAGAAGGCCGATGTTATAATCAGAACAACTAAATTAGGCCAAACACCTGGACCTATATGTGCTTAATCTAAAAATCAGCTTTCTGCACTGATAAGCCCACCAAAGTATGCTTGCACAGTCCCAAACCCCAATAGAACTATAAATGTTATTCGCTTCATTGCTCTGCTGGACGTCGATATGGCATGTACCTGTGGTCTTTTGCAGCATTCTTCCTTCTTTTTTTGTCAAGAAAAGACTCGAGTTTGCCAGACCCCTAACAGATCATAGAAGTAAATATATACGATATGAACATTATAGTTAAGACAGCATTATAAGCATATTGTGACAATTGCTACTCCATGTACCTTGAGTTCCTCGTACTTTTGTACAAGCTTTTGCTTCCTAATATCAGCTGCAAGGCAGAAAGATAAGTATGATTTAATCAATGCATGATTGGAATGTTTCATGTTATTTGTGTCCTCGTATCCTATGATTTAATCAATGCATGATTGGAATGTTTTCAGGTTATTTGTCTTCGTATCTTCTTCTTCCATTTTGCCATTTATTAGTGGGTTTCAAATAAATTTTGAGGTTACAACAAAAACAGATGAATGATGATCAGAAAAAAAAGAATGACTACTTATTCAAGAAAGTGAATGTAAATATAATCAACTGATGGAAGAGAAGAAAATAGGAAAAGGAACAGCAAGGAGAGTTACATTTTTTCAGATAATAAGGTCGTTTCCCTTTCTTTGCAGCTTCTCTCTCTTTCTTCTTGTGCTCAGCTATGATTTCCTTATCGGTATGCTTCGTTACTGCAGACTTCAATTCCCTATCCTGGCAAGTGAGAGAATTTAAAAGATCAGTGAACACGACAATCACATCTCTTACGAGGTGTCAGCACACATTAAGGAATATGAATCTGTAAAGCAATAACAATGGCTTTGACTTGAGAAAGTGCCTTCTTTTGGGACGAGACACAATTTCACAACAGAATTTTGCACCATTGGTTTCCAACAACCAAGTTATCCCCAGCCCTTCATTAATTAGTACCAAATTGATGGAAACTGTCCAATCTACATCTTAAAATCGTAATGTAGCCCTCGTGGAAATATGACTCGCGTTAAATTTTTGGGAACCTGTCGAAGTCGGGAAACAAACGTAGCTTCATCAAGTTGGACATGTGAAGCCCATGTGACAATTTAATTTGGACGGTTTCTACCATAGAAGACTGATGTTCAAATATAGGGAAAGATTGAGGACCAAACTTGCTCACTTTTAAAGGTTAGGGAACAACTTGATACTAGGGCAATAGGTTGGGGACTAATGGTACAATTTACCCAGTTGATAGTCAAAAGAGTAAAACCCTGTATACATCCTATACACACATCTCTCTGATCTAAAGGAATCTAGCTGAAGATATCTGGGTTTGCAAGCCATTCATAGTAAAAGCACTTACAATCTGAGCTACACGATTCTTGAGCTCATTTATGACTTCTGGTTCTTTTTCTTCTTTCATCTTTTTCTTTAGTGCCTACAGATGCCAGAGTAATCAATTTGGCAGAAAGCTGAAATTAAAGAAAACTTACATAATTATTTAGAATACCGAAATGCTACCTCTTTCTCAGCAGGCAATTCATTCTTATGGATAAAATCATATCTCTTCTTAAACCTGCAAATCCAGAGCATACATCATACAACAAAACCCAAGCAGTACCACAGGATAAATACCCAGAAAATCAGGTGGAAACTAGAAATTCTTATTTTCAAGCCCAGCCAAGCTCACAGTCACTAATAGCATACTAAGCAACCAAACTACGGGCAAAGCTTCCTTGTGCCTTTACCTTTGCCTGTCAACTATTGCAAAATGTTTGCTGGACTAAAATAACATTGAAGTGGGAACAGAAAGCAAATAGCAAGAGAAAATAAATGGGTACATTAGTTTAAACATCTAATCAGATAAGAATTTGTGCTTTTTTTCAGCCCGTTTGACATTCATTTTAATGAGTTTTGAAATAATGATTTTTTGTATATTCTGTGATTAAAAAGCAGGAAAAAGTTTTGGGTTTACGTGCAAAATATTTTATTGTGTGAATGTGTAGTTGAAAATGAGTTCGAGAAAAAAAGAGTTTTGAGTTAATGAATGTCAAACAGGGGCTCAGTATTTGAGGTAATACTGGAGGCAATGGCAAAGGGGTTCAATAGGTTGTCTTAGTGCAACCCAACTAATCAAATTGAAGCCACTTAGCTACTACTCTTATGTGATTAACAAAGGACGTAGTGATGACTAGTAGAGTGTCAATGCTCCTTTTCACATGTACCCAAGGGCATTGAACGTGAGAACCATTAGAAAAAATATTTACTGCATGTTTTCTCCTTACTTTCTACTCTCTTCACAATTCTCAGACAAACAAGCAGTGCAAGAAAAGACAAGGTGTATTTCGTTGCTCTCGTGGACCATGGCACATATACCAGGGACAAAGCTCTTGAGGTTTGCACACTTTCTGGAGTTCATTAATGTCCATCCTTTTATGAACCAATGATGAAGCAAAAGCCTCTACCTTGAAGGAACCTTAGGTTCGAAATAAATAAATTGAAAGGAAAAAGGAAGCAAAGTTGATTTAAGAAGATTGGAGAAAAAGATTAACAAGAAATATACGAGATTTATAAATTAAGCTTTTAATGAAAACTACCACTCTTTTCTGATAGATAACAACTTCGTGGATCTACGCCTCTATTCAACTATCACGATCAAACACCGGCGAACCTCAAACATATATGAATCAAATCATATCTATCAAAATCGTTCCATGTGTGCATGCACATATGTCTGAGGAAAGGAAGCTTACCCCTCGACGTTGAGTTCGCCGCACAATGATTCAAAACGAGGATCGCGTGCCACCTGAAATAGAGTGCAAAAAAATTTAAACCAGAGCCACTTTTGCAAAGACGGGGATAAAAGAATTCATAAAATGATGAAGCAACAGGATCAACAGCAGTTGCCACAGCAAAAGAAATTCCTGTTTTGCTAATTTCATCTAAAGATGATTAGAATGTGCATCGAACAAAGTTGTTGTTCATAGCATACATACTGAATGGTTTCACCAAAAAAGAGAAGAAAACTTGCGAATCCACATCACACACATTTAACACATAAGCTGAGGAATTCTATACAATGAGAAGATCTTTAGCAAGACCATGTGACAATGCAACTATAAATAAAAAAGTCAATAAATGAAATACAAAAAGAAACATAAGCAATATGCAAGTAAAACTAATAACAGGGCCTAATGTGGTTGTGTGGTACAGAGCAAGTAGATTCTAGGTTCTCAAGAAAGTCACCCAAACCGACCATTAAGTCACAATATTTCACTGTGACAACTTTTACATCCTTAAATATCAGTGATATTGAATACAAATGTTTAGATGCGAGATTCTACCAATTGCGTGGGCAAATCAAAACAAAAGGAAATAAAACCCACTCTTTTAGGAACTTGGACGACTTCTCTAAATCTGCTGACCGGCTTTTTGCTGCTCATCTCCATAGGCCTTAACAATTACCATAACTAAAAATTAGGAAATTATATCACAAAATCACGAAAATAAAAATATTCAACCGATTAGGAGAAGAAAAAACCTGTTCTTATTTGCTCGACTGTAGATCCATCAGACCGTGCTCTCAGGAGCTCTTCAAATGTCACATTGGCAAGCTCACGCTCAATCTCCTCCTCCTATTCAAATTAAATTTTAGTATACTATAAGCTTACGCTTTACCAGAAATATACGAAGGTATATCCAGGAATCATTAGAAAATCCAGAGTTTCTTAAAATGATATAAATCTTTGGTCGATTAATTTAAATAATTTGTTAAATACAGATTGTATATCCACTCTTCATTAGATAATAGAACGAAAATCAATTACTATAGTAGAAAATAAGTACACAGAACCCCATCTTGCAAATGAAAGAAAGAAAATGCAGTCATTCAAGATCAAAATTCTGTTTTCTGTAAAAAGCCATGTATTTACATCATCATTCGACGGATCTGCTGCTTCAGAAAACTCGTTCTGTTATGTAATGTGAATTAGGCAATAAGGAAAAAAAAAACTTAAAAAAGGTTTATTTCGATCTAATATTATATATCAAGCAAAGTTTTTTTGTCACCACAAGGGCAGTTCTAACACGAAACTGTCCAATTACTGTGTTACAGGAGTTATTCACTGCTGGCACAGACACAACTACCTCGACCGTTGAATGGACAATGGCAGAACTGTTGAAAAATCCTGAAGCCATGAAGAATGTCCTTCGTGAGATTGACACTGAAATCAATAAAGATTTCCCGAATAATTCCCATTTGATGCAACTACCATATCTTGAAGCGTGTACTAAAGAAACACTGAGGCTGCATCCTCCTGCGCCTTTCCTGCTTCCTCACAGGGCTATTGAAACCTGCCAAGTAATGAATTACACAGTATCAAAAAATACTCAAGTAGTCGTAAACGTTTGGGCTATTGGGCGCGATCCATCCGTATGGGACAAGCCACTTGAGTTCAGGCCGGAGAGATTTCTTACCTCAAGTTTGGATTTTAAAGGAAACGACTTTGAATTTTTACCATTTGGCGCAGGACGGAGGATGTGCCCTGGCCTTCCCATGGCTGCAAAGATTGTTCCCTTGATTCTTGCCTCTTTGATCTATTTTTTCGACTGGTCTCTTCCACGTGGAAACGATCCAAAAGAGATAAACATGAATGAGAAATTTGGTGTAACTATACAGATGGAAAATCCATTGGTGCTGGTTCCAAAGGCTAGAAAATGATTACCGCGAGCAGTCGGTTAATAAGAACTAAAACTTGTAAGGCTTTGATGGAAAAATAAATAAACATGCCTAGGGGGCATGATGATATATATGTTTGGCGTTTAAACTTTTAGATCAGCAAGTTCAAAACAAACATTATTCCAACAAGCCTGCTTTGATTTCTAGGTTAACATTTTTTGGAGGCAAGAAAAAGATTTTGTGGATCAATTGAACTTAAGAATTAAGAGGAAGTAAACATCTTCATTTATCATCTTCACGTTAATAAGCTCGTGTTCATGTTTCTAAGACCTTTTATTTTGGTTTTATCTTATTGTATGCTTTATACACCTATTATATGTCTTATATACCTAAGAAGCAATCATCTACGACTTCTCAGGAAGAGCATACTAGACGGGCTTCCTCTGTCATGGTCTTGGGAATTCTATGTATGTTATGCTGTGCACTCGACTCGATATGCTCTTTCAATAAAGTCTAATTGTGGGCGAAGTGACTTATAGTTACAAAATTTTAACTACTTTTTCTTTAAATCTGTATGTTCTAGCCGACCCCTTTTTTTCCCCTCAATACCCTGGCATGTTTCTTGGAGTGTATTCTGTGAACCAAATGTCTAGTAAACCTTTTCTAACTCTTGACTCGAAAAGACTTGGAGACAGGTCCATTGAGAATTTAGAAATTCATGAATCCATGTAAAGTCGTCGTTTCTTGAAGAATTTAAAATAACATACTTTTTTGTCACCTAATGAGGGTATCCTGGGATATTATATGCTTGTTATGTGATCCAAGAATCCATCCACTTGATATGGCACTGTTACTCTATTCTTAAAAAAAAAAAAAGATACCGAGATAAAGTAGTGTTGAATATTGGGACTCTAGACTTCAAATTTCTTGGCTCAGTTTGCGCCAATCGACCACCACAATCATCAACCAAATCCACAAACCTTCCTTCCCAAAACTCGATTGCTCCAAGGTGCCCACAAAGGGCAAAGAGTGTGAAGACTATAGCCTCAAATGAATCAGCCACAAAGGCTCTATTATTCACAAGATGCTGGCTCCGTCATTGACAGTAATGCCACTGTCACTTTGTCTAATATATAAACATGCATTCTAGCTTTATGGAATAATGTAGTAATGACTCAACTACCATATAAATCGATAATCGTCTAGGTTCTAAAGGAAAAAAAAGGGGCGTGCAATAGGTTGCTATCACATTTAATATAACATCTGGTCTAACATTTAAACATGTGTTACGTACTTGTAATTTTAATTTTAGTATAAACATGGAAGGATAAAATGCAATGTTATGAAATCGAACTGGACCGATCACTTCAACCTGAAAAATCGAAATCCCTCCAATTGTAGTTTTAAAACCGACTTTATAAAAAACCCGAAAAAACCAAAAGGTTCAATCGAGCAATGACCCGATCACTACTTTATCGACTTTTCCTATTGGTTCTAGGGAAAAATTAAAAAGAATATGTACTGATCATTTGTTCTTCTTCCCTTTATCCTACGATTATCGATGTTAAAGAAAAGAGTAGCAAATGATAGCCAAAAATATAAAAGACGAAAAAAAAATTTAATAGAAAGATCATTGACGTGCACTAGCAATATGTTCTGTGTTGTGTGAAAGAAATATGTAGGGGTGTGCAAAATACCTGCGAAATTGATAAGATCTAATCCGGTTTAGGTTATTTTGGATAGTGTTTTAGTCCATTCATTTTTGGTTCGATCGTTGCATAGGATCTATGTTCGTGCGAAATCTACAAGCGTACGTGATCGTTGACAAATAATACGTGATGAGTAACATGTATCGTCTCGCAAGAAATAAAATTCAATCAAGTGTACTAGTTTCTAATCATATTATAATTATTCTAAATTAATTTACAGAAGTTTGTAAAATTTGAACTTTATATGTATATGGAATATGTGTAGTGAATTATGAATCAAGCTATTATTATTATTATTATTATTATTATTATTATTATTATTATCTATTTCAATTCTCAATTACGTAACCAGTATCATTCATGCATTCTTGATAATCGATAATTCTATTGTGATTAATTCTCTTTTTCAAAACAAATTAAATATATTCTAGTCACAACTCGAATATATTCCTAATCCGAATTTGAATGAATAAAATACTTTCACTTTCACAATTATCTCAAAGATTGCACACATGATAAAATTTATTTATAATATCTATTGCACATATATTAATCAAGCAGTGCTTTAGACCTATTGTGAGCCTCACAGCAATACAACAAGCAACTATATATTTAATTGATGATCAAATAACCAAATAATAAAATTATGCATGCAAAATTAATCTAGAAAACAAGAATTTAATTAACTACTTGTCTCAAATTAAAAATAAATAATAAAATGTTTCATCTTCATCTAATACATGAAAAGAATTAGCATAGTATGTTATGTAAATTATATAAAAAGATTTGGAAAAAATCACCCGAAATGGAAAACAATGATTAGAAAGTGAAAAATCAATTTCTTGTTTGTTAATCTTCAACTTGGATTTTGAATCTTCAATCTCTTGTGTTAATTGCTTTTAAATCTTGTGCTAGCCTTCTTCTTGTAGTAAAAAATAGGGTTTTGATATGTGGTGCCTCATTCTCGCCGCTCCTTAGAGATTATATAGTATGTTAAATTTGATTTTTCATAATAATTTGGATCAAATTAGGAAGTTGGACCGTTCAGACCGAGAAATGGCCCACGCACGCATACAGTTCATTAAGCGTGTGCCGTTCATTGGTTTTGCTCTCTGTAAATGGAATTCGGGCCTGTGCACGTGCACCGTTATGCATTTTTCTATTTGTTGCACTTTGGTCTCTAAAGTTCATTCTTCATTCCTTTTAGTCCATCACCCAACCGTCCCAAAACCACATAACTGTAATGCTGCCACCGCCATACCCAACATCAGAAGAAGCCGACGACGCAACATCCAACCAACAGTAGAGAAGAGGGGAAGAAGAGAGAGAGAGAGTGTGTGTGTGTGTGTGTGCGCCATATCCAACCAACATCGCCACACCCAATAGTAGAAGAAGCTGGTCTTCGACGCCGACTGCCTTACGAGGAAGAAGGAGAGAGAGAGAGAGAGAGAGAGAGAGAGAGAGAGAATGGGAAGAAAGAGAACAACTTTTCTAATTTTTTATTTTTTAAAATAATTTTTCAAAATGACAAAAAAAAATATTTTTAACAATCTCAAAATGGACACTCAAAACACAAAACTCAAAATGAATTCAAAACTCAAAACTCAAAACTGAAATTCAAAGAGAACAACCCCTTAAGGTTTCTCTTTTCTTGTGATAGCAAAATAATGATTTATGTTTTGTTATAATTTTTTTGAAACCCTAATGTCTCATTAATATAAGTTCTAGTGAGTTTGACCCATCTCTTAAACTAATCCGGTCCAATATTTAATTAATCCAATTAATTAAATCTGGTCCATGAATTAATTAATCCAATTAATTAATTCGAGCATATTTACAAGCAACCCAATTAATTAATTGTACAATACTTGTTAATTAATTAATTTGTGAATCACATTCTTCTAGTTCTCCTTTTGTATGTGACCCATTAGATTCCTGTCTACGATACTTAACGACGTGAATTATTATTTTGATTTAATCAAAATCAAAAAATTAAAATACCCTTTTAAATTTATCATCAATTCACATTCGTCGTTCCAGATTGAGATCTAACAATGTATCAGGCAATATATATGACGAAAATTGTCACGTGGTATGATAAAATCAAATTTGTTCGTTTATCGTGAAACTATAATCCCTTTGTCAATATGATCCGATCAATTACGAGATATGGATGTGTCTCAATCTCAATTATCGATCATATCTTTTATCTCACTATTAAGTCAATGTAAGTAAAATGAATTTTTGACTTATGAGTACACATTGACCAATGATTTCATTATCAACTTAATTTAACTCAATGAAATGTTGATCATAATCTCTTACTATCTAAGAGTGACGAATCATCTATTGATCATTCACAACTTTTATATAATTCTTGAAATATCCGAACGATGTCGTATTAGCAACCCTTGACAGAACAACATCCAATATCACCACAGTATGTATGTCCTCATATAAGACACTATGATAACCTCAAGTCAAATGACAAATTCCACTACCAAACGTTAGAAATTAACCACCGATATTCAAATAGTTATTCATGTTGAATCTTTCCAACAGGTCTCCAATGTTTTGTTCTATAACAAACACCCATGTGTTCATTTAAGTGTCACCACACTTTATCTTGTGAGATCAACTACTTACTTCACAAGTAAGAAATGCCACACGTGATGGTCTATCTGTAATAATAATATTCATATCTCCCTATTACATATGACCACATGCGATTTAAGATTCAGTTATATGTAATTTATTTATCACAATCACAACTTCTTGTGATTCCGCGGATGATTTAAGATTCAGTCATATGTAATTTGTATCTCACAATCACAACTCCTTGTAATTAACAAATCATCAAGACTTGAATCTACGGATTCTATTATTTAATTCATTAGAATATTAATTCAATTAACTAATAGATATTTTCATAAATATGCATCAATTATATATTAAAAGTATTTATATCCAAGTTAATTGGACTTAAGACATAATAGTTACATTTTAGTCCACTATATTTTTTTAATTCCCTGACCATCACCATCAGTAGTACAAACCCACCACCATTCTTGGGAGATCCAACTTTAAATAGATTTCAAATTTTAATCTCCCTTTCTTTAGCCATCTCTACAATGTTTCCAGGTAGGGAGGTGGAAATCAAATCGAAAACTAGAAAAGGGAAGGAAATATGTATAATATTTGAAGATTGATTTTTTGACATTTATGTAGTAATGATGATGGCAATGAAGGTGTGATTTTGTGGAGCAATACCTGAAGGTAGTTGTGGTG
>CAIGRN010103131.1:0-17629 GCA_903798345.1 Fraxinus anomala | reverse complement strand
TGGGATTGTAATCCCTTTTAAGACTCCTCTTCAAATCCCAATTTCCAAACAATGTGGGATTAATTTCACTTACACAAGTAAAAATTTATTTGTCAATTCATATATTTTCCAACAAGAACAACGCAAAGTTGATTAATTCTTGAATAAAATAAGTAAAGAGTACAATTTTTATAGTGTAATTTATGTGGATTATCAAGGTAAATTGAATCAACCAGGTTCCCACTTGAGATTAACGTGAGAAGGGCTTGATTTATTTAAAAATGCGGAAAGAAAAAATAGAAGTGCTCGATACCAACCTTAGTCGGGCGTTTCACGTTTAAAGAATAATGCGGAATCGAATTTTATGAACTCCTTGGTTAAAAAAAAAAAAGCAAGAATATTATACTTGCATAGAATTTCATTATGGATTCATTATTCAATTCTTGTTAATGGGTCCTAAATTTGTGATTCATTTGTTGTTACATACATTGTAGTTTCTGGTAATTCGTTGTCACTTGATAATATAATCTGTGTTTATCTTAGAGTTTTTCTTAATATTGGCAGATAATTTGAATGTTTTTCTTCAAGTTTCCCACCCCAACTTGAAATACTGATATATATATATATGTGGCATCAGTTTATCATTATATCTCATAAAAAATTTCTCTCTCTTAGAATGATTTGTTGTCTAAAAGAAAGTGCCGTTTGAAGGTCAATTTAGCGGTGTTAATAACAAAGTTGATTCAACAGTTGTTTATTTGGGTAAATATGAGCCTAAAGATCCAATTGAAAATTTTTCATTTACATTCAGAACATTTTGCGTGAATTTTCGAAAAAGAAAATGTGGAAATATGAAATAGAATGGAAAAAGGAAAGGGACGAGATTTTTGAAAAGTTTATAATTTTAATTTGTATTCTAAAATTTCAATTCTAAATTGCGTTTTGATCTTTAAGAATGATTCCTACCCATGGTGGGTAAGAGTTATCTTGCTCAATACGATGTGACAACATCACTTCAGTGGTTAAACCTATAATTTTTGACAGTTTAATGTTAAATTGTCAAAAAATTTAGGTTTACCTTCATTTCTAAGCATCAGAAATGATCTTCTACCCATAGTGAATATAAATTATCTTGCCCTCTATTGATGTGGTGACGCTACTTTAACGATCAAGCCTACAATTTTAGAAGTAAAATTTTAAATTAAGTAAATTTTTAGTTATTGTATTTTTTTTATAAGAAATCTTTACATATAATTTTTGTCTTATAAAATAATTATTTTAGAGATTATAAAATTGGAAGAAAAAAAAATAAAAAAATGGCAAAAAAATATACGATTTGATGACTAGAGAAATATGACCCAAATTATCCATTTGACCCCAATTATTCCACGTTATATTAAGAGGAATAATAATTTTTTGAAAAAATTGTAACTAAAAAAGGATTATTCTATTTATACATAATAATTTACCTAATCTTTTACCCAGACATCCCCAATAGGAGCCGCCACTTATCGATTCGATAAAAAATTCGATAAATCATTTGATACATGTAGCATTACCCACTAAAAAATACTTCCAACCTCTTATAAATTACACCACCTAAAAAGGGTGAAAACCATTAAAAAAAAAAAAATCTTCGAAGCAGGCCGTAATAGAATACTCATTTGCCTTTAAAATAAACGAAATTAAAAAGTTTAAACGTGTCAAAATCGAATTGGGGAATGTTGGGCTTCTCTCTCGCGCCGTCTTTTTTGAAACCTCCTCCTCCTCCCCTCTTGCTTCACTCTCACACCCCTTCCCTCTTCTTGGATCTGTTGAACCTCTCCAAACAGTAAGTTTCGTCTGGTTCCTGCATTCTAATTCTCTATATCTGTTTTCATTTTTCGTTCTTGTAATTCATCGAACTGGGTAACTTAAAAATGTATTCCCTTTATGTCACAACTTCAGGTTGAATTTTGAAATTAATATGAGGTAAATGTGGATTTTTTATACTTTTCTTTCAGATAATTGAGGTCAATTGTGTTTCATAAGGTTTCGCTTTGTAAATTACTATTTAGTTTTTTGCACGTGTAGTTTTAGCTCTGTTTTATTTTTTTCCTTTTTGAATTTAAATGCTTTTTTAATCTAATAGTAAATACGCTAAATCTGTAATTCTTGCTTGATTTTTATTTATAATTTGATGTGAGGATCTAGGGTGCCTTATTTATCGAATTACAGAAAAGATAATATTTAAGTAAATGGGCGACTATTATTTCCATATTAGTTATTAAATTTATCCACTCCTATAATTTTGGCCTTTTAGAACTTGATATTCAGTTTAACCTTTCTAATTTTCTATTAGATGTGTTTTAATTTGTAACCTCCTTTCTTTGACAGTCTAGTGGAATTCCCTTGAAGTTGGGTTACATCGGATGACTTCCAAAATGAACAATAAGGCGCACAATGGCAAGGGAGTTGGTGTTGGTGAAAATGGCAGTCCTGTTCATGATAAGCAAATGCCCGACACCCAAAAGAAGACGGCATTGAGAGAGATACAGAATGGAAATGTAGGATCAATTCAGAAGCAGCAAGAGAGCTTGCTATTTGGAGGAGGAAGATCAAATGGTGATGCAATTAAGTTCTCTGGGACAAAGCAAATGACACCCGAGTTCCTGTCAGGTTTGCCTGGTCATCTGTCCCTGGCCTATAATGGTGAAAATGAGAATGTCAAGAATGCTCGTTTAAGGTTTCAATTAGAACTAGACAGGGGAAGGCAACAGAAAATGGATATATATACTGATAATCCCAAGTCAAGAAATATGTACCAATTGCCACAGGATATCTCCCAAAAGCAAACTCAGATAAGGGAAACTCATACTCATCAGGTTCCTGTCACTAATTCAAATCATGGGACCCCAGTGATCACATTTTTAAGTGGTGGATCATCAGTTCCCAATTTTCATGGTAAGCAAAGTAACAGCTCACAAATTGATTCTATGAGCACCTATGATCAGCTAAGAACAGAACGATTCATTCGCCTGCATAAGATTCTCAAGCAATGCGATGACGTTAAACAAATAGAGTACATAAGAAGTGAGTCCTTGCCTTCCTATAAATTGTTGAATTAAATTTCTGTATTCAATGGTTTGATGGTTTTCTTGCTGCTTGTCTGATGCAATTTATATCAGTGCTTTTGCATTTATCCCCCACCCAACTTAGTAAGCACGCTGTGGAGTTGGAGAAAAGAACAATTCAGTTGTCAATAGAGGAAGGTAAATGTGATATATTGATTTATTTATTTATTTTTTTTCTCCATGCATAATGTGCTCATGGAAATATCTTGTATGATATCAGATTATCAAAATTGTCCAAAAATTATGTATTACACAATGGCAGATTGGAAATCGATTTTGAAAATTATTGGTTTTTTCGAAACTTTTGTTACGTAGTGCTGATTAGCTGAATATTCCATATTTATCTCATATAGCAGACAGGGATGCCTTTGAATATAATTACATTTTAGACCTGCAGAGTTGGTTTTTACTCTATTTTTTTTTTTTTTAGTTTATAATTGCTTAATTAATTGAAAGATTACTAGCCTTATTCTGCACAGTACTGGCAATTAATTTTACAGTGATACCATAGAGACGGGAATAAGAAAATGGGTGCTAAAAGAGATAATTGAGTTCATGGAGATTGCATGATATCTTGCTTTTGATATATCCACGTGAAGGAAGAATTTGGAGTTATTGTCCCATCTAATTTTGAAATTCTAGTAGTATAAATTTACACGATCAGTTTTAAGAGAAACGTCCATATGCATCAACTTTTTGAGAAAATATGTATTTTATCAAGTACTTCATTTTCATGCATGTTTTGGACTCGCGTACCACTTTGTTTTCATGCTACTCTACCGCATGATTTACTGAATAGTAAGGATGAATATTATGTATATGTATAAATCAAATTAGGAATTGATTAGATGAAAACTGATTCGTGACATTTCATAAGACGTGGTCTGATAAGGTCAGTAATGTCTATGTTTAACAAAAATGAAATTAATAACCAGTAACAGTGAGAAACAGTTCCTTACTCGCATGAATTATTTGCAGAAAGGCTAGATGAGAAGAAAGAGTTGAAGTAATGTGAAATGAGGTTCTGGCACACAATTTTTAAATGCAGTTGACCGTAAATAACATGGGATGAGATCACAAGATTTTGTTGGCTGAGTATGTAGTTTGGTTGACGTATGGAGGTTGAACGATATTTTTTTAGTTTTCTTTATGTGCTCGTTCTCACTTTGAAGCCAAAGTTATATGGCTCTCTTCATTGAGAGTTGAACAACTTATTTTGGCATTTAAAAGGAATGATTCATGCATCCAAATGTTGTGTAGCACACAAATTTTCGAATGATATTATTTGTCTTAAATTTTCCCGCTATCTACAAATTTTCTTCAAAAATTTAAATGAATCATGAAATTAAGCACCAAACTCGTCCATTTGATCACACGAGTGAAAGCGGCCAATTCATTGAGTCCTGGACATAGGGGTAATAGTTGTGGTTCAGTGACTGCAGGTGTTACCTCGGTCACCATTTACTACATGGGGTAATGCTTTAAACATACGTGTAAGCTTCTGTTAATGCTTAATAGTAATAATCAACAGATTATTCTAATGGTTGGTCAATTTTATGGAGTGAATCCTGAACTTGTTAGAGGTATGGATCATATTTAAGTCCCTGTAGTTCCCTGGCTGGGAAAAATGCTCATAACTGATCTTTATAATCACCCTTTTGGTTGTAATTTTACTCTTTTACTTCATAAATTTGTTAGATATAATATTTGTACACTGCCATACCAAATTAGCACTGTATCTTTGATACTTTTTTATTATTGCAGCAAAAGAAATGCAAAGGATGAAAGCACTGGATATTTTGGGGAAATCTGTCCCGGCGAAGAGCCTGATTCAATCAACTCAATAATTTCATTCCAACAAATGATCAGTGGGGAGCTATGGTAAAACATTTGGTTCTGAACTGCCTTCTGAGATTTCTGTGTTCTTTGTTTGAGTTTAACGGATTCTGGCCTTAACCACCATACTGTAACCAGTAGGTATTGATATGCTCTTTGGAAATTAATAATGTGCCGATGTTTAGGAAATTAGCAGTTTTTACCAATTTCTCACTCTTCTTTTTCTTTTTAAACTAATGCATTGTGCATTATTGTTATTGATATTTCTCATAAGTTAAACTGGTTAGCATAGTGATGAACACTCTCCTGAACTTGGGGAGCTCCTATCTCTCCAAACACAGGTTTCTTCTAAACTCGCAACTCAATTCGAATAAAAAAAATTACATATCCCACAAATTTGTTTTCTATTTTAATTTTATATTAAAGGAATGGTGAGTTAGGTAGTCGAGTTTCCATTAATAGAAGTGATGGGATCATACTAGAACATTATAGAACATGGGAGTAGAATAAAAATAACTTAGCTTGTTGTGGTTGCTAAATATTCATTGTTTTGATTTGAATGTAGTAATAGAGGGTCGCGAAAAATGATTTATGCAACCACCCCCCGATTTTTATGGGAACATAGTCTAGATTTTTTCATTGCAGTTGTATATATTCTTTCATTACTTCATTATTTTATGATTTGAATTGGATTGCTTACATTATGTGAAAACCATATTTCTATCAATGTTTTCCTAAGACTACATCTCATTTTTTCCATCTTCCTCGACCCAATTTGCAATGAGATATATGATTTCCTGAATTAGCTGTCATCTCAGTTCATTTTGGACATTTTCGCACATTATATCTTCTTAGAAAATATAAGACATCAAGGTGTAATGTGTGGACGTGTCAAAAAATGTGTTGACATCTTATAATTTGCTAAGAGGACGTGATTGTCTCAGTATCAAAAATGCATTGAATTGGGACAACGGATGTGGGCTTGTATTTATTGAGATGCTAGGAAACAAATTGTTTGAACATAGCTAGGTAAATATGCAAAAAATTTATATATATTGACCGAGTCGAATTTGTATCACAAGATGGTGATGCATATTGAAACTCTTTTTTTTTAATTTTTTTTTTTAAAGATTCCCTACTAGTTTTATGTTCACACCTGTTGATTTTTTATTTCCTATACCTTTGCAAAGACGAGGGCCAAATTGCAGAGATTTTGCTTGAAAATATTATTTTCTATGGTAAAAAACTTGTACACTTGGCAAACCGACTACCACATCTTATGTTGTGTTCCATTTTTACCCAAGCAAGTCTATCATTTTCTACCGGCCATTTTCCTATTTCGTTTTCTTCAGAGGCCCAACGGAAAATCAAAATGGTTTTTGAGTTCCAAAATTGTTTAACGTTGAATCTATCTTATCAAATATATCACTAAGATTTTAGAGATGGAAAGCAAGAGTAATGCTTGGAAAAAGAGAGAGATTCCATACATAATTCAAAACTACTGCACAAGAAAATAACACTCGAAAGTAAAACGAAACGAAAGAATTAAGAAAAAAGACTTTAGAAAAAGGGTTACTAAGTAAAAGAAACGATTAATTTGTTTTGTTTTTTATTTATATATACTCTTGACCATAAGGAGTATGCAAACCAAATTACGAGAGTAGATTTGATTTTGCTATTTGTACATTCTTCTCTTGACATCATTGTTGATATTGTCTTTGTTTTCAAAATATTGTAGACGGAAAAACTTTTTTTTTTTTTAAATTGGCAAATGATTGTTTGCCACATGGCAAACTGTCAAATTTGGTGTATACCAAATTATACACCAAGCATGATTGGAGTAAATTAAAATCAACAAGACATTGTTAAACTTGGTGCTCGTTTGGTATGACTTTAGAGAAGTTGATTTTGGATCAGTTTGATTAATTTTATGAAAGAGTTTTTTCTAATTAGAGGAGATTTTAGAGGAAACTAACTGAATATGACTTTCTCTAGAAGTAATTACGAAATAAAAAACTTTTTTAAAAATTAGTTTTTAAATAAAAATAGACTTTGTTATACGTACATCAAGATTTACATAATGTCACGTAATATTTTATCATTGGATATTTTAAAATACACTCATCTTTTTTATCCAATTATTTCACTCCAACTCATCTTCTCTTCGGGACCATTAGTTTCTAAACAAATAGCATAGTTGAATAAAAATTAAAATATCTATATCATGAAACGAAGAAAAAGCTATATTAATTTTTCAAGAGCCAATTTTTTAACCAAAATCAAGTAGCTTTATGTTGCGACATGTGTTGTGGCTCTTTTTATTTTATTATTTTTGCAGTGGTCCACAAGCTTTATTTTTTACTTCATTGAATTCAGTAATTTATACTTGTACTAGATTAATATTCCACTTTTCATTTTGTATGAAGCTCTTGGTAATTTAAATTAACGAAAAATAATATTCTGTTCAAAAATAATAATAATAACAAACAAAAATCTTTTGTGGGCCTATATCGCTGCCGTTGCGGCCCATACCGATCTTATAATCGCGTCAATTTGGAACTTTCCATTTCGTGCATGCAATTTGACACGTGGCATAAATCTACTCGTACAAGTAAGCCATCACCTTCAGAAGTTGTGTTGTGAATCAGCTCGATATAAAAGTCCAAAAAAAATGGATATTGACCCCTCAATTCATTACTTCCTCATTTATAATATTTAAAACATTTTTTATATTAAAATTTGAAAAGACCCAATAATTTACCTTACTTTTCTTAATAATATTGATATTTTAAAATAACAGTTCAATTTTTAATATATATGATCCATGAGTTGACAAGAGCTTGCGTAAATCATTGTCGGCCAGCAATAACATGATCAACGTTATTCTATTTGTTTTCATTCTGTGAATCACCAAAATATAAAAATAAAATTTTGCAGTTTTTGCTACAAGTTATACGATAATATTGACAGCATCACCAAAATAATGTTAGGGATGAATACGAACCAATTTGATTTGGTTTAGACGAGAATCAACGAAAATTTTATAAATGGGCTCTCTGGTTCCCAATATCGTTACGAAACGAATTAATTTGACTCCCTCAAAAAGTTTTAAGATGATCATGTGAAAATTACTTTAAATATAAGTTAAAAATTCCATGTAACCAAAAATGATAAAATTTTGGTTCATTTTAAGTTTTTGGTTCGAGAGAATTATTTATGTTTAAACAGAATCAAGCCCGATCGTTTAATTTGATGATACTTTTGTCCATCCCTTGCTAATACATTTGGAACTTGAATGGAATAGTATTACATATAATTAAAAAAATAAAATAAAATCATATTCATATACGACATGTTTTATTAAGGAAAAATAAAAAAATAATAAAAAAATCTTAATATTCCTTAAAATTCGGCCAAAATAAAAATGCGAGCCATAAAAAATGACCCCACTCCCTCTCTATAAATATATAAATCACCTTTTGTTTTCCCAATCGTCACACGCACCCATTTCCTTTCTTAGACAGCAAACCCAAATCTCTCTCTCTCTCTCTCTCTCGGTCGATAGCTATGGATCCCTACAAGGTACTCGTTTATGATTTCTGTTCATAGATGAAGCTGTTTGGATCAGCTAATTGATTTTGTTTTGTTAAAATCTATCTAATTATCTATGAATTACAAGAATTCAATTCTAAATTATTGGTTTTAACGAAGAATCTGATGCTGTGGTACGAATCTTCTGTTTGGCTAAGTGGAAAAGCTATGTTTGAGTCCCATTTTTTTTTTGAAAAAATAGATTATGTAATAGTGATGATTTTGGAGAATGTCTCCTTAAAAACTAGAAAAAAGTTGAGTTTATTTGGAAAATTATTTTATTAGGTGAATATGTGGTTGAAAATGAGTTTGTGAAAAAATAAATTTTTAGAGAATGATGCTCAAGCAATGTTTAATCTTTATTTAGGGCTTAATCTTTATTTATTTACGATTTTTTGAAAATTGATGGTGCAGTACCGTCCGTCCAGTGCTTTCAATTCACCTTTCTGGACAACAAATTCTGGAGCTCCTGTTTGGAACAATAACTCATCTTTGACTGTCGGAACTAGAGGTAATTAAATTCGGTCTTTCTTTCTTTCTTTCTTCTTCTTCTTCTTCTTCTTTCCCTGTTTATGTATCTT
Organism: Fraxinus anomala; assembly: GCA_903798345.1. Classification (NCBI taxonomy): domain Eukaryota; kingdom Viridiplantae; phylum Streptophyta; class Magnoliopsida; order Lamiales; family Oleaceae; genus Fraxinus; species Fraxinus anomala. The sequence continues at coordinate 8,529 of CAIGRN010103131.1, read as the reverse complement.
ACTTTGTGATTAGAATCAGGTTTTGAGATGATAATTTAACCTTGTTTATTTATCAATAGCTTTTTGTTGTTGATTCTATCTTTACTATATATTTTACAATTACTTATAGGGGAAAGAGTTTAAATGATGTATTATTCTGTTAGAAAGGTTTTATGCCAATTTGTGAACCTTTTTATGTAACTAAAGAACTCTGTTTCGATTTTGTGGTAATAACAGTTACAAAGTTTTACTTAATTCAAAGTTGTATCGTTTTGGTGAATGTTTAGTCTAGTACGCGTTAGTTCATCTTTAAAAATTTGATCAATCCAATACTGAATTGTTCGAATGCTTTAAATGTTGTTATACATGATCTTTGCACTGATTACTCATCATATTCCCTACTTTGGAGTTTACATCAATCGCTCTGATAGTTTTTCTCTAAGAAGGAATCATCTACAAACAACTTTTTTTTCCATCGTTTTCGTGGTTCCCCTTGTAACATCTGTAAATACCGTTTATCTTTACATGGATTTGTCTTCAGAAGATACCTAAGGTTTGAGTTGATTTCCTTTTTCCAAGTTCATATCTATAAACAGTTACAAATGTGATCTGCAACTGATATACTCAACTGAAGGAACCCTTTCTTTTCTATTTCTCTATCTCTTTACCCAAATGACCATTTTTTTTTCTGCTGCATAGAAGAGAAACAAACAATCATTTTTTCTTCTGCTGCATAGAAGAGAACACTCTTTTAAGAATTTTTGTTTTCTTTGTATCAGTATATGCAACATTCTATCAATATTTGTTTAATGAATGTACTAAAGGTTTAACATTTATAGATTTTAATATATTCAAAGCTCCATTTGTAAAGTAAGTTGATTTTTTCTTGAGACTGAGACCAATAACTTGAAAATGTCTTCTATTTGGAAGGTCCGATTCTTCTTGAAGATTACCATCTGGTGGAGAAGCTTGCTAATTTTGATCGTGAGAGGATCCCAGAACGTGTTGTCCATGCAAGAGGTGCCAGTGCCAAGGGGTTTTTTGAAGTGACACATGATATATCTCACCTTACCTGTGCTGATTTTCTTCGAGCTCCAGGAGTTCAGACACCTGTCATTGTTCGATTCTCCACTGTCATCCATGAGCGTGGAAGCCCTGAAACCCTCAGGGACCCCAGAGGCTTTGCGGTGAAATTTTACACCAGAGAGGTGAAGATCTTTTGCTAATTGTTTTGATTTCTGAAACTTCATCTTATGTCCGATGACAGCAGATTTTGTCTTGGCATTAGATTGCATTGACTACTAATATCAGTTAACTTCAATATGAATATTTATTGTATGCTTATCAATCTGGGCAGTAATATTTCTTTGACCTTTTTTATTCAGAGGTAAGAGTTTCTATTCAACAGAGTTCATTGACTATGAGCTCTATATTTTCCATGATTATTAAATTCAACATTTTTGGTTTCCGGGAATCACAGTGGAACAGTTTGCTGAAGAAGGAAGTTGTGCTAACATGATTTTTTTTAATTTTCATTCCAAAAACTAACAAAGAGAAATTTTATATTTTGTCAATCACAGTTTTTCAGTGTTTTAAGTTCCCTTTGTTCTTTATTTTCCGCATTTTGTCTTCTTAAAAGGACTAACATTTAGTCAAAGTTTCATTTGTTCTTGTAGTTTGTGCAGCTCTGTAGGAGTAAGCGGTAAAGAAGATGTTAATTAGTGTTTTTACATTGTTGATAATGGCAGCTTCTTCTCGTGGATGCAGGGAAACTTCGATCTGGTGGGAAATAACTTCCCTGTCTTTTTTATTCGTGATGGGATGAAATTCCCAGATATGGTTCATGCTTTGAAACCCAATCCAAAGTCCCACATTCAAGAGAACTGGAGAATAGTCGACTTCTTCTCCCATCATCCAGAGAGCTTGAATATGTTCACTTTCCTCTTTGATGATCTGGGTGTGCCACAGGATTACAGACACATGGATGGTTCTGGCGTCAACACCTATACTCTAATCAACAAGGCTGGGAAAGCATATTACGTGAAGTTCCACTGGAAGCCAACATGTGGCGTGAAGTGTTTGTTGGAGGACGATGCTATTAAGGTTGGAGGAGCTAATCACAGCCATGCCACCCAGGATCTCTACGATTCAATTGCTGCTGGTAACTATCCAGAATGGAAACTTTTCATTCAGACTATAGATCCTGATCATGAAGATAGATTTGATTTTGACCCACTTGATGTAACCAAGACCTGGCCAGAGGACATCTTGCCGCTGCAGCCAGTGGGTTGCTTGGTATTAAATAAGAACATAGATAACTTCTTTGCGGAGAACGAGCAGCTTGCATTTTGCCCTAGTATTATTGTCCCTGGGATTTACTATTCCGATGATAAGCTGCTCCAAACTCGTATATTCTCTTATTCCGATACTCAGAGGCACCGTCTGGGACCAAACTATTTGCAGCTTCCAGTTAATGCTCCGAAGTGCACTCATCACAACAACCACCATGATGGATTCATGAATTTCATGCATAGGGATGAGGAGGTACTTAAATGATCCTTTGTTTTATAATACTTCATTGGAGATCACTTACATTCAGTTTCTTGGTTTCCAACTAACATCCTTGGGTAATTACTAAACGTGCTTGGAGATTTAGTATATTGGTATTTTCTTTTCTTATTTATGTGCACTTAAAGAAAAAATATTGGGGATGTAAACACTTTTTAGTTGAGTTATTGCCTTGAGATTTTTTATCTTGATGCATGGAGAGGGTTGTCTAAACATGTATGTTTTATGCTCACTTTTTATCATCATGTTTTAACTTCCAACTGTTTCCCAGGTCAATTATTTCCCGTCAAGGTACGATGCCAGTCGTCATTCTGAGAGGTATCCCATTCCCACTGCTGCATTATCAGGGAAGCGCGACAGGGTATGTATTGATTGTGTTGCTTGAAGTTTCAGTTTATCATGATTCGTAAGTTTGTTAAAACTTCAAGTCTTGCTTGGCGTTCACAACTAACTTGAGTTCAAGAAGGAAAATGTCTAGAACACTTTTCGAGCATAAGCTGTGAATCTCAATCCTAGCTTTTTAATGCATGTATAGTACTATACTTACTTCCATGTTTGTAACTCATTTCATTCAATTATGGATACTTAACTCAAAGAAAGAGTCGAGAGATCTCTATTGGTTTTCATGGCTGTACAAATTACGATCAATGTATTTACCATGGTGTAGACGTCAAACGGTGAAGGAAGAGAACAAAAATTATGAATTTTATCTTTGTAGCAGTAGTTGAAATAAGTGGAGGTGAGTTGGTGCTCTTGCTGGCACTGAAGGATGTTTGTTGATACTTTTGGTTTAATAATTTTTACAGCATCGACGCTCATTCCTCCCCCTTCTCCTGCTGTTTGGTCTCCCTTTGTGGTTATTTAGTACGAGAACAGAAAAGTAAAAATATTATACTTTGGGAGTTCAGATCTCATACTTTAAGTGCGTGTTTGGCAGGGGGTTTTATAGCATTAGATAAAAGAATATAAAATATAAAATCTTGTTTAGTATAGTGTGTGTATCATAAAATGCTATGTGACACCTCAGATTTAAAGTTCCACAGGCAACCTTTACAATTGAGTTCCTGAAATGATACATGAATATAATTCCTGGATACATTGATTTGCAGCCGAGATAATTCTTGCGTGAGTTGACTGTAACTTTGTTGATTATTGCAGTGTATCATTGAAAAGGAGAACAACTTTAAGGAACCAGGAGAGAGATACCGTTCCTGGGCACCAGACAGGTAACTAATCTCTAGTCATTAGTCAGCTTAGAAATTTATAAAATGGCTATCATGCATGTTGATTTATCTGTTCGATCCCATTTCTCCTTCAGGCAAGAGAGATTCATCTGCCGGTGGGTAAATGCTTTGTCCGATCCCCGGGTCACCCATGAGATCCGCAGTATCTGGGTTTCATACTGGTCTCAGGTCTGATACCCATACCTTTCTCGCATGTTCAGCACTGAGGATTGATAGGACTGAAAAATATTAAATAAGAAGTTAAAANGAAAAATATTAAATAAGAAGTTAAAAATCTTATTCATCATACTATCCAGTCCTCTTCGTACTTTGTTACCAAGATTTTCTATATTTGTTCTCAAGGTTATGTACTCAGTTTTCAATTTTCATGCTGCAGGCCGACAAATCCCTTGGTCAGAAGCTCGCATCGCGTCTCAATATAAGACCAACAATGTAAAGGCTGTGAGAATACGGGATGTTTTTGGTTGCTGATGGCGGAAAAGTAACATAGACAGGATAATGTTGTTCAGAAGTATAAAGTCAGTTGTACTTCTTTGATTACTGTATTCTTATATTTAATGAAGAAACTAATGTTGTGTCTTAACCACAATAATAATATATTGAATGTAATAGATGACAATTGTACGTGCAAGTATTGCAGTCGTCCTTTCTCCCCCAAGTCGATATTTGTCTACTATTTATTTGAAGAATACAATATGGTGATTACTGGTTATTGTCACAGAATCGTTTGAGAAAGAACCTGAAAAAGCACGAATTCAGAAATAAAACTATGTATATCAAAAGTCGATTCGTGATTGTGCAGTGACCATGTGGGTTTTTGCTCATGTATTCGTGTTTCTTTTGCTATAATAAGATTGAAAACTTTTGTATATCCCGCAATGAGAGGGTACGTGAATGCTTCCATTAGTTGGCCAGTGAAGTCTGGTGGATAATGAGGTATATTTGAAGTTTGGTGGGAGCTTCAAATGGTAAAGTTTTGAAGCATATAGCGTGTTGCTTGGTACGACTTTTTCTTTTACTTTTGTATGTTGTAGAAAAGCTTTTGGATAAAGTTACCTTAATTTTCATTTGGAAATTAATTTTGAAAATCACTTTCTATTCTGAAAATATTTTTAGAGAAAGTCATATTGAACCAACTTCCTCTAAAAAATTTTCTAACTATTAAAATCATTTTCACAAAATTAAACAAAATGGTAAAAAAAAAAAAAAATAGTTTTTGAATCTTAAACGCTCATTTTGACTTTTCAAAAGTTATATCAAACGGGTTCTATATTGATCTTCAAATTGACACGTTGCTTGGTATTTTGTACGGTACTGGTAGTTTACATAGCCACTGATTAATGCTCTCTTCGTTCCATAAAAATATATTTAATTTTCCTGTTCAATTGTCACAAATTATTTGACTTTTTTTTAATTGAGAGTATAGTTGATTTATTTATATTTTAATATGTTTTTATTTAAAGTGTTTTATTATCAACAAATATAAATTATTTATATTTATATTATTATTATTGTATGGGTACATTAGAAAAAAAAAATGTAAGTAAAATTTATTACTCCAACTACAATAATTACATTTTCCTAATCTAAATGAAAATAGAAGCAAATATATCTTTGTGGGATGAAGCAAGTATTTGATATTTGATATAGTCGAGATAATAATTCACAATGATTTCGTACAACCACTCGAGGTTTCAGAATTCATTTCCTAGTAAAAATTGAAGTCGAATAATTGTGGTAATAACACTTGGAGGGATCAGTGATGCTTGCTTAACAATGGCGACGTCATTGAATTTTATCATAATTTATGGTATAAATCATGAAAAGAATCAACTTTTAACTAATTCAAATTAAATGGTGTAAATTATATTAATTTCATAACTAGTATGAGATTTAGTCTTCATTTATTTTATTTTTGACCATTATTTGATTAGTTTATTTTCTTTTATTTATAGATAAAAAGTGTTTGTTGTATGCTCCGCTCCCATGGCGACAATTTACAATTGTTTAATCCAAAAATAGAACGTACTTTTAGACGTAGACTCAAAGAACAACAACAAAAACAGAAACATCAGATGGCGACGATCAAAACATCCATATTTCTATACAGTCAATTGGACAAGTTGTCGAGAGAGTAATGGTACAACAAAATCAACAAAATGAGTGAGTGGAGTCAAATGAAAGAGACTTGCCAGTCTCCATGTTCCTGAAGCCTATAGCAGGCATATCCTGATTTGGATAAATAATTTTCAGATAAAGATGGATTTGATCAATTTGACCAATAACACTCTCCAATTTTATGGGTTACCTCATGAAAACCTAAACACACATTCTCTATATTTTTCAGAAATTGTCAGAACTTCCATACTTCAGGAGTTAATGAAGATGCTATCAATCTGCGTTTATGGATGCAGCTTTCAAGTGATTAGATGCTGAATCTCATAGAAGCATTACTACATGGGAGGAATTGACTAGAAAATTCTACAACAAATTATTCCCACCGGAAAGTAGTAAAAAATTGACTGGAAATTCAAATATTCTAGCAAAGAGATGGGAAGAGTTATCAAGAGGCTTGAAAAAATTTCAAGGAGCTAATGAGAAAATGTCCAAATCATGAAATTACTGTAGGTAATCAAGTTCAATATTTCTACACCGAACTTTCACCATTGTCAAAATTTTAGGTGGATTCCTTTGCTATGGATCAATCATAAGGCAAATCAGTTCAACAATGTCTAGACTTGTTCGAATTAATTATCACTACACATTCAATGTTCTCATATGAAAGAGTGGTACCACAAAATATAGCTAGAATTTATAAATTAGACAATACAACATCTACCAATGCACAAATAACCGCTTTAACAAAACAGTTGGAGTTACTGGTGAAATCACAAACACATGGAGCACATGCACTGATGGCTAGTCCATTATGTGAAAATTGTGGAGCCAATAATCCCACAAAAAATTATTTATAAACGGTTTACGTAATTTCAATCCATACCGACAAACATACAACACAGGGTGGAGGAATCACCCAAACTTCAGTTGGTCTGATAATCAGCAAGGGAATAGTTCAAATAATACTCACAAGAAAAAAACCAAGTTTGGGGGCGATGTTCAATTAGTACATGCAAAAAAAGATAAGGTATTCTAACAAATTGATACAAACTTTCAGAATCAGCAAGTATCTATCAAGAAGTTGGAGACACAAATTTGTCAGATAGTTCAACAGCTTGCAGAACATCTACAAGGAACATTACCAGGCAGTACAATGATCAATCTAAAAGAGCAAGTGCAAGCTATTACAACCAGAAGTGGGGTACAACTGTCAGAGATACATGCGAAGAGGCTATATAGAAAAGAGAAAGAGGTAAAAGTTGAAGAAGCTAACAAGGAAAAAAATCGGCACCAATCACAGTGAATGAGAAAGAGAGAAATGAAGCACCACCAATAAGAACACAAAGTCCAATCAAGGCTTATGTGCCACCAAATCCTTTCCCCTCAATTGTTGCAGATAAAGAAGTTAGATAAGCAATTTGCCAAGTTTGTAGATGTTTTCAAGAAATTACATATAAACATCCCATTCGCAGATGCATTAGCACAAATGCTCAGCTATGCCAAAATTTGAAGGAAATTATTTCCAACAAGATAAAGCAAGAAGAACATGAGATGTGTTGCCTGAACAAGGAATGCAAGAAGCTACCTGATAAACTAAAAGATCCAGGGAGTTTCTCTATACTTTGGACCATTGGTTCTAATTATTTTGAGCATTTCTTATGTGATTTAGGTGCCAACGTTAATTTAATGTCAGTCTTTGTTTACAGATCTCTTGGATTGGGAGAAGCAAAACCAACAACAATATCTTTACAGCTGGCAGATAGGTCCATTAAAAAATCAAAGGGAATAATCGAAGATGTGCTAGTCAAGGTTGATAAATTCATCTTCCTGGGGAATTTCACTATCTTGGACATGAAAGATGATTCAAACATTTCTCTAATCTTGAGAAGACCTTTCTTGGTTACTGGAAAAGCATGTATTAATGAATATGATGGAAAGCTAATTCTTTGAGTGGATAATGAGCATGTCATATTCAACGTGTTCAAGGTGATGAAACATCCATTGATTTCAAATACCTGTTGCCAAGTAGATATTCTTGAAAAGCTTATAGCTGATACATTTGAGGCAGAACATCCAACAATCCTATGTGAAGCATATATTGCACAATCAGAATCAGAGAATGTAGAAAAAAATGTGATGTGTAGTTGACTGAACAACCCATGGGAATGAGACATTGGCAATATAAGTCTTTTGGTACCAATCTATCACCACCAGTACCTTCAATAGAGAAGGGCCAAACTCTTAAGTTAAAGCCTTTGCCATTACATTTGCGCTATGCTTATTTGGGAGAATATGTTTCACTTTTAGTAATCATCGCTAAAGATATGACATAGGAGGAGATGATGTTATTGGAAGTACTTAAGAGGCACAAAATCGCAATGGGATGGATAATAGCTAATATTAGAGAAATCATTCCTACTTTTTGTATGCTCAAAATCTTAATGGATGACGAGTCAAAGCCATCAGTGGCAGGTCAGCGCAAATTAAATCCAATTTTGAAGGAAGTAGTGAGAAAAGAAGTGCTAAAATTGCTAGATGTAGGAATTATCTACCCCCATCTTAGATTGTTCTTGGGTGAGTCCAGTACGCATTGTGCCTAAGAAGGATGGAATTACAGTGG
>CAIGRN010103118.1:0-12879 GCA_903798345.1 Fraxinus anomala | reverse complement strand
TTGTTTCCTTTGTTTTCAAGTTTTTCGTGGGATTGGCTTGAAAACGTCCAAAACGATGATTTTATCGTTTTGTGTACAATTTTTTTTTCGTTTTCAAAAACGCGTTTTCGAAAATAGGAAAGAGAACGCGTTTCCACTTTTTGAAAAATCGAAAACAGAAAACGACCCAAAACGGCCAAAGAGAACGGCCCCTTAGCTTCCAATTGGAAATGACGAATTGGGAAAAGGGTTCACTTTGATGCCGGTTTTGCTATTTGATTTGGAATTGGACATTTCCTCTATTATTGGGCCTAATTTTTTACACAATAATCTGCCCAAGTGTCCAACCCAGCTCGCCTAACTTGCTTACTTTTTGCGACGTTTATTAAACGTTGCGATAGGCAAAAAGTTGATCTATTGCAACGTTTACCGAACGTTGCTAAAGGATCCTTTTACCAACTTTCGCAACGTTTATTAAACGTTGCAAAAAGTTGATCTTTTGCAACGTTTAATAAACGTTGCAAAAAATTAAACTTTTTGCAACATTCAATGGTGATATTAGCAACATACATTTATCAAATGTTGCGAAAACTTAATTATATTAATCAATAGCAACATTCACTTATTAAAATGTTACGATAGACCCTTTTAGCAACACTTAACTACCGAATGTTGCCGTTTATGTGTTACAAAAGCTCATTTTTGGCAGTGTATAGAGAGAAAGAAAAAAAAGAATGGGAGTTTTTCCTTGAAATCAAAAACGGCGACTGCTGAGTAATATTTATACAAAAGAAACCGGACTGTGCTGGAGAAAATATATACACGCACAGGCTGCTGTTGGGAAAAGAATTTATATACACACAAAAAAAGGCTACAAAGAGGATTTCTTCAAATAATTCGGTGATATATTCAAAGACAATTTCTTGTATTTATTTTTACATTATAAGTAACTAATTTTCATATTAGGGCAAACAATATAATCGACTTGTGATCATTTATTCTTCTATTCAAGATTTTTGTGATTTATTCATACATGTGTTGGTTTTACTATGAGTTTAATGCATTAATTAATTGATAACTAATTAGATGATTATGTGAGTCTCTTACGAATCGATAGATGAGTTTGAGATTTAAACCATATAATAAAATTCGATAAATTAGTATAACGTGTAGAGATACGTATACTAATTATTGCGGTCATAATATGAATTTTTAGAATCAATGTTTCGTTTAACTAATGTTGATTCACATGGAGATATGGAATTGAATTAGTTAAATAGACTCACCGAGAACTCAAGATAGGTAAATTGAATACAAATAGAAAGATTCGATCGAACAATACATTAGGTTATGGATTTTGAATTAAGAATTAAGGTGATCAAAAATTGATGAAATTGTTATTCCCTCATATTTATCTCATATTTGAATTTTCAAACAACCGTATTTTGCAAAATTTTGATCTTTTCAAGTAGTTCAAAGTAGTTAGGTATAAAAAAAAAAAATTACAACAATCATAATTCTTTACTTGCTTTTATTAAATATGAGTTAGAAATTTTAGGTTAAGTCCTGAAGTATAGTCATCGTGGGAACGATATCCGGACTCAAAGATACACTATACTATTTGTTACGATATCGTACACTTGCGATATAAAAAATATAACAGTAACATAATATTATAATGCAGTTGTTGCAATTAAGGAACGAGACTAAAATTAATGTTCCTAAAGTGTGAATGCCTAATATAATAAAACAAAATTCTTCCACTTTTTTCCACGTCTCCTCCAAATTGATAACAACTCCCATTTTTTCGTCTCTATAAAATTATAACTTATTTCTGATAAAGCTCGTAGGGAATTTGATATATGTAATTGTAAAATATTCGGAATATGAATGGTTCAAATGTAGTTGAAACTAACATAAAAGACATTCAGATGATATTGGTGAATAAGTGGTTTTAACGACATCAGAGTTTTTTATTGTATTTGCTTGAAGATAGATTTGTTTTGTACTTGTGCTCACAACAGAAATTTGGAAATAATTTCACAGGATATAAAGTTCATTTCTCTTAATAGTTGTAAAGGATAACGTTGTAACAACGAAATTAACCTCATCTGGCAACAATCCAATTGATGGGCATCGTAGGTGAACTTTAGCTTGAACTTTCAGTTGCATGCCCTCTTCCACCTACACATTAACTGGTGTGTACTTAAGACCCAAAAAAAAAAAAATCTAACTACATAATTATAAAGCGCACTATTTTGACATGAGGAAAGATCTTCATTTCGCTTCCAATTTTACCGTGACCATAGGGCATTTTCGAACTAATTTCGCATTAAAATCAATTTGTCGCAAAGGCAATCGTGTTTCAAACTCTTATCTTGCTAAATACTACTTATGTAGTAACTAAAATTGCCATATGATAACTTTTTATTCAACCGTTTTTCGACAAGATTTTGAATATGTTATGATGTTGCCTTACTAACATCATCAATATAATTATCTTTTAGGTTTTGATACCCAATGAATCCCAATCTATGATGTAAATGTTGGATTAAATTGTCACAACAACTAAGTCCAAAGACTCAATCCAAAAACAATGTGGGCCGTAACTTAAAAAATTAATATTTCTCATATCTTATATATATTACCTCTTGGATGAATTAGAATTTTGACTTATTTAACCTTTTTTTTGTCCAACTAAAGCCTAACCTAGTCTATATATGTGGTGTCTTTGCTCCAACCGTTTAGTGTGTGATTTGTTTTGTGAAAGGAGAAAAATGTAGCTGACTTCTTGCTAGAAAAATCGGCAGCTTGCTTGGAGAGAAAAAATCGGTGGCTTTATTTGTATTTTGGCCTTCATCTTGTGTTTCTTCTATTGTTTTTCTCGTGCCGTTATGACTTACAAATCATCACTATTATCTTGTCCTTTGTGGATGAGATTGAGGAGCAACTGATGTGCATATATTGGTTGTGGGTTTGAGTCATTTGGATTGGTTGTCTGGTGGACAAAGGTAAAGTAAAACTGAGCCAGAAAAATATCGTTTTAACGACCCTTAGAGCAAGCTTCCACGACAATTGGTATCAGAGTTTCAAGGTGGTGGATTTGACCAGAAAATCTGACCAAAAATCGATTGAAATAGCAGCAGAAACGAAGCAGGAAAAGAGATTGAAAAACTGTTAGACAACAAGGTCGAACTGCCTAAAAATCAGACTTGTTTTAGTGATTTCTGACTGATCCAGAAAGAGTTTGGCGAAACGGAGACCACCTGCGTGACATGCAGGTGGAGGCGCTTTTGGGTGGTCGACGTGTCGCGGAGGCGCGTGACAACCACATCCAGAATTTTGACGAGCGCGTGCAGCATCTTTCGACGGAGATCTCTTTAGGCAGTTTATTGCTGACATTTTTTCTGACATTGTGGTGGTGTTAGTTTTCTGTTCCAAATTATACATCAAAGTCTGGACAATTGTGTTCTTTGCGCGTTCGGGATTCGATCATGGTAAATTGATTCCTGAGATTGTTGGAGACTTTAGGGTGAATAGTGGTGACTCTAAAGTGATAAATTCACATCTCTCGATATTTACGGACTCAGATTGGTCCACTCTGATATATTATCTTACCCCAATTTAAATTTTAGCATTAGCGCATCATCATGTGGGATGACATTAGGATTGATGTTACCATGTGGGGTAACGTGCTAGAAATTTAGGAATTATTTACCATATTTGAAGTGTTGAATTTTGACTGTAAGTTGGTAATTGTTTTTGTGTTTTAACTATTGTTTAGTCACTGTGTGAGACTGCATTGCGTAAAAATTTAATTTTCTTTTTACATATATTCGTGTTGCATTAATTATTCTGTTATAACATCTAAACTTAATCCGTCTAACATTCCATTGATACTGAAATATTGAGTCTCACAAAATCCTGAAAATCTAGAACGGTGTATACTGCGACCTTAGGATTACTTTGTATGACCTATTTGTGCACTTTAATTGTTCTGTTTTCAAAATATTTTCACATTTCGAAATTGAAATTTTCAATAAGAAATTAGATTTTTCAATTTGACAACAAAAGATAAAGGAGATTTTGGTTTAACAAAAAGTTTCAAAAGTCATAAATGTCAATTTTCCTGCAAATTTGACAAAAGCACAAAAAGAAAAATATGATAAATTTGCTTACACTTCAATTATTTTACACTTATCTGATGATATTTGAGAAAAGTTGAAAATTTTGATTCTACAAAAAAAAAAAAAAGATAAAAGTTGAAGGACATATATTTGCTTAAATCTATTCCTAATAAGTTATATTTGTTTGAAAGATTTTTCAATTTTAAAATGGATCTTTCAAAGGATCTTGATAACAATTTGAATATTTTTAACAAACTTGTTCAAGATATCGTTAATTGTGATGAGAATGTATTTGAAATTTATAAGAGAAGTGATGAGTAACATATGATGAGGAGTATAATGAAATTTAAGCAAGTAAATTTGGGTAGAGCTCAAGAAAGTAATGATTTGAACAGTTACTCGAGCGATGAGAATGATAAGAAAAAGGGCAATGGATGGGATAAGTCCGGTGGTAAGCGGTGTTACAGCTGTGGTAAATTTAGATACTTTGTGAGGGATTGTCCCAAAAAAAAAAGGATAAATAGAAGGGTAAGATGAGAGACGAGACGAATGTGGTTACAGGGTCGAGTGATGACTTTAGTGAGGTTTATTGAGTGTAAACTTAGTTACTGCATGTGCATTCATGTGTAATACTTTCTACATGTGTGTGATTGCTTAATTTCGTTGCATGATTATATGTGCATTTCAATGTATTTTATATGTGCATTTGTATGAATTTGAGAGCAATTTAATTATCGATATAATTGTTTGCATGTATAGTGGGTTGGGATTCATTAGCAGTATGTGTGTTGAGTGTCAATTGGTGAGGTGGTGTATAGATGCCCAGAGGTATATTGGTGGTTTATACCTGGAACGTGGAGTGTGACATTTGGATCACGAGTGGAGATGTGATTAAATGTTGGAATCCTTTATCTTTAAAAAGACTGACTGTTAGGTAGAGACTTAATATCCACTTGGGTTGAGAAAAGTGATATGGTGCTAGAGGATTACCCCCAAAGACTTAAGATCTATAGAGGTCTACCAGTTAGACATGAATTGAGTGATCAGTCATGTGAGGATAGTGGACGATGAGGTGAGATATGTGTTGTCGAGATGTGAGCAACATGGAATGAGATATGATAAGTGTTATGAGATCTTTTCGTGGGGTCATTTATGCATTTGTTGTATACGAACTGACCGTTTGATTGATTAATTTGGTATTAGTATGTTGTCCTGTGTGAATGTGTCTTTTTGACAAGATGTGTGTTATCTTATATAATATTTCTTTCGCATATTTATTTGCTCTTGATTGATTACTGTGATTATCTACTTCTACTTGAGTATTTGTTTGTGATCTTAGCCCTGGTGAGTACATGGAACATGTATGGTATGTGTTTCGAGTTCGAAACATGAGGCAACGTCTGTGATTCCAATTTTATTGGTTGCTTTGATTATGCAAGCGTTAACTTTATATCTTGATTGCTTGCAGATTGATTAGGTATCAAGGTGGAGATTTGTTGGGTTTTGATACTTAATGAATCTCAGGCTATGATGTAAATGTTGGATTAAATTGTCACCAACAATCAAGTCCAAAGGCTCAATCCAAAAATAACGTGGGCCGTTGTAAGTAACTTAAACAATTAATATTACTCATGTCCCATATATTTTACATCTTGGAAGACTTTGAATCTTAACTCATTTAACATTTTTATTGGTCCAAATAAAGCCTAACATAACATATATATGTGGTGTCTTTGCTCTAGTCGTTTTGTGTGTGATTTGTGTTGTGAAAGGAGAAAAACGTTGCTGCCATCTTGCTGGAAAAATCGACAGCTTGCTTGGAGAGAAAAAAAATCGATGGCTTTCTTTATGTTTTGGCCTTCAGCTTGTGTTTCTTCTATTATTTTTCTCGTGCTTTTGTGATTTACAAATCATCACCATTATCTTATCCTTTGTGAGTGAGATTAAGGAGCAATCGGGGTGAATATATTAGTTGTGGGTTGAAGTCGTTTAGATTGGTTGTTTAGTAGAGAAAGGTAGTGTGAAATTGAACTCAGAATATACCATTTTGACTATCCTTGAAGCAAGTTTTCGCGACATCCTCAATGTTTTGCGGCCAAGTAATGATATCTCATCCAACATTAGAATGACGATAAAAGGTGACTTATTATTAATTGTAGTCTTAATTAAACCGTTAAGAGAATGATTGCTCACACGGCAGGGATATCATACGTTGTCGTTCATGTGTGTTTTTCAAGGTAATCTCAATAAATTAATCTAATAAAATAACCAACCAGACCAACCTCTCTTAAGAACGTCAGCCCGGCCATATATGTGGTGGGGAGTAGCTCGCAGGCTTTATACTATGGCAATTGGATAGACACTTGTACTAATATCCAAGTGATCTCATGAGATATTTATCCTTAATATTTATGGTCTTTACATTCCACGTCATGTGTTCGGTTATATCCATACAACCATATCCCTAAATTAGTACTTGATATTGAATAAGACTACTTGTACATATAAGTGTGTACGTTTTGGTTGACACTTTTTATATGTCAAAAATCTAACCATTGATTAAAAAAGTGTATTTAAAATCAACGTATACAAATTTGTCAACATACAGGAGTGTAAACCAATATGTAAACAAAGTGTACATATAGCATGGCTCCTTGATATTTAGTAGAGGGTGAGAGCGCGTGAAAATCCTCACTTCCTCATATGGAGACACGTGTCCATCCAATCCACTATAAATAGAGGCATACCTCTAAGGTATATATGATGTTAAATTTTCGAATAATGTTACTTGTACATATAAAGTTACATAATTGTTTACATATAAATTATGCGTCAAAAAGATATTGGAGAAGTTGTTATTTTTATTTTGTTGAAAATATTCTGACTCAATCATATCTTATCACATCATTTATATGTAAATCATTATGTACATGTAGCACAACCATAAATTTTTATCCTTATGTACACCATATTAATTATTCTCCTACGAATACTTGTTCCCGAGTTGACATCTATTGTTCAAAATTTGTTGTCCACCCAATTAATGATTGACACGTTATTTTAAATTAACATATTCAATTTTTCTCTCACTGTCACTTGAGCTTAAAATTAGCTAACACTTTAATGTAAAATGATGTTTCAATTTATTGGTGGACGACAAATTTTGAACAGCACATTTCAACTCTTTTTTCCCACACTGCAGTTTTTATAGGTGTTAGTTACTCAAGTGGCTATTGACGGAGGTGCAACACACTACAATCACTTATCTTGATAAATTGACAAGGGTTTGAGCCCATTAAAGCCAAAATAAAAAATAAAAAAAAATGGAGGATTTGAGGAATCGAGCATCCGGGGTTGACTTTAGGTGCTTAACAATATTTTTATTGGCAGCATCACTCCACAAGTAGTCAAAAACAGGTACTTGTTAGCCAAACAAGTATCAATTTTTAAGATATTCGTGACTTTAATAATTCAATAATTTTTCTATTCACAATCCCTTGATATTCATGAATGAAATTGTTGATTCTGATTAATATAAATGTCGAATCGAGCTGATTGGAAAAATTCAAGCTCTATACTTTTGTTCAATAGACTCTGAACACATTAGACTCGCGTTGATCAATCAACAAAAAATGACAAAACTATAACAAGAGTTAAATGATAAACCTAAGAAGGGGGAAAAAACTAATCTTGAAAGTCTTAATTAACCTTAAAAATCATAGTTGTAGAAACAAAATTAAACAAAAATATAGAAAAATAAATTAAACAAAAATCGCCTTCAACTTCATCACATGTGTCTGCTAATGCAAACTGAAAAAATTGAACTGAATAAGTGACGAAGATGGAAGCATAGAAACGATGAACGAACACGTGACCAAAGCATCATTGATTCCAAATGAATATCGTTCTAGTTTATTTTTATTTATTACAATACAAGATAACTAGGGATCAAATATCCATTGATTCTCCTACGAATGCCGTTTTTCATGATAAAACAGAAGAAAGATGGGGAATTGGGGACAAGAACATGACCTGCTAATCAAATTGGACAAAAATATTATTCCATTTACAAGTAGCTCCAAACAGGCCTTAGTACCTCCAGAAGCTGCAGAAATGTTTGCTGTTGGTTCCTGGCCTGTCCTTATCAATCATAAGTGGCAGATTGAATGCACCTATACTTATTTTGGGCACTGGAATGCAATTATAGTTTAACAACAAGATGGGGTAAAGGCAAAACTGTTTGGTACGAAGAACTCAACATAAAATTAGACAAAAACTTGAAACCTTTTTTCTTCTTAATCATGTCCCAATTCATCAATGCCTCTATATTGTACTGCAGTTTATTTTAATTCCAGTATCTATCATGGGATAATGACTGTCAGTGAAGATATCATATGATTATAATAACCGCCTAAGCTTTTTGACGAAGGAAATATGGTTTAGTGATCAATGGAAATGGAGATCCCACAGCCATACATCTCAATTGATACGGAGATATGGTTTAATAATACAAATCAATATTACTACATAATGTTACTGCATCAAAAGATATTCCATTCAAATAATTAGTTGTTAAAGAGATATTAGGAGATTAAAGTAAAAGAAAATATCAAGTTTCGATGAAGACCTTACCAACTGGATTGTGACTGCTGCACCTCACTTTCTACTATATTAACGTGCTACAATTATGATGCTAATCTACCTCCAGAGAAATTTCAACCACTGGTTTGTCGAAAAATCTGATCATAATTTATCCCACTTGATCCATGTTTATCCTCTATCCATGTTGATCCATCAGTGAAGTAGATCTTGCATCCAATCAAATCTTTGACGAGGGATGGGACTCGGCCTCCCCTCGGGGAATGTTTTCCGGGCTGCCGTTCTCAATGAAGTGAACGGAGTAGCGAAAAAGGATTCATAAATTTGATTCAGACAAAATGAACTATAGACATTGTTAAAAAATTTACCTGCAGCAAATAAAGCTAGCTTTGGGAAATGAAGAGCTGCAATGTTTCACCAGCAAGCGCAGTAAGGAACGAGGTGTGCTAAGGTCGAGTGGTCGAGATGGGGAAGACAGGCACATGAAAGACTAACTCCTTTAGCGAGCTTCATAAACAAGCCGTGCATGAGTTAGTAATGCACGTGCGCTGCTTCTCCATCTTGCATAACACTCACCTTCCGAAGCCATAATTTCTCGAGACCTATCGCACGTTCGTGACAATGTCAGAGCCATTCGGTCTGACCTAAGGCTAGGCGAAGTAAAAGCCGAGGCCAATCTGATGCAGTTCTCTTCTCATTTATAAGGCTCAAAACGGAGTTGTATGCCCTATAAAGCCCCTTTCAAGTTACTGAATACACAAATCATGAAAAGACAAATTGCCATTTGAATTTTACCCTTGGCACTCTTTACAAATTGAGATTGAAAAGTTATTTGCTAGTGGGACTCTTCAAAGGTTTTACAAAAAAAAAATAAACCACTATCAAGCACTATGCAAATAGTGTTACAATATTAAACCTTTGACCTATTTAGATGAGCATTCCAAAAGTTTGTTGGTGGCACCTGAATAAACAGTAATTAACAGTATTAAACTCCTGTTTAGTTTTGCTAAAAATCAAACTTTTAGTAGATATTTATAAAATGTATATAGTTGAAAAGTTGATAAAAATTTTGGGTTTCATGAAATGTATAATTAAAATTAATTGACTTTTAACTAAAAAATTTATAACTTTTCTTAGTTAAACCAAACAAGGGCTCAGTCTGTTGTGAATGGAACTTCACAACATTTTCATCATACCATTTCGTGTATTTGCGTTTCGATTTTGTTAATTCATATCTTTCAATAAATTTGACGGATCACAAAAGAACTCATGTGATCAACCTTAAATTTACCATATACTATCAAAAAAAGAATAACTTTTAAACTATTTTTAAGGACAATCAAGACATGCTTAATCTTAAGCGAGGAAAAAAAACCGTTGTTGCTAGCTTCTTGAGATGTCACCTCGAATCTGATACATATGCATATGTAAAGTAACATACATTTATAGCTTGTGAAGTTAAATTATATTCTACTCTTAACCACGACATTAAAATAACCTAATATTTCCTATATTTAAAAGATTTTATAGGGATAGTTTGTAGAGGTGAAAGAAAACCTTCTATTTTTCTTTATTTTAAGTACTTCACAAGACTGATCAAAGCCTACGAACTTAATTTTTAATTAGCTTAATTGATGCATCTCAATTACAAGTCTTTGATCTCGTGCCCCTAAACTCAATTGTTTGTGTGTCCGTCCATGGAGAAATTGACATTATTGTAATGAATAGACATCCATATTCTCCACGAAGGATTGTGAAAATCTAGATCAGCCAATAGGAAAACTTATCTAAGCTGCAGCAACATCTGGTCCAGGCAGGAGAATAAATATTACCAATATTCTATGAGAAACTTAACTGGGCAGGTGGTAAGAGGTGCTAGATGTACGGAAAAACTGCCGTCAGATTTTTCACAAATAACAGTTGGCAGTTTTTAATTGGATATAACGACCAAAAATAGGGGTGGGGAGGGGGATCAACCAGGTGATCTGGCAGCAATTCCCTGTACAAGGGGAATTGTTGATATTATATAAGAAAAGAGGTTCAAATCGTGTTCGTAAAACTGTCTACTTTCATCTAGTATTACTTACTGAACTTCTCGTAATTGTGCAAATGATAATTCTGGGCTAACAAAACAAACACAAATCAATTAAGTGATTACTGATTAGTGCCGAATTTATTCAGTTTAGGTAATATGTTTTTTATTTATTGATAACAAAGTACATAATGCATAATAAAATCCTTATCCATCCAAAGACGGGGAGTACATTGAAGAGTTCAAAAACTAAACCTCATGCACTCTAGTCATGCTCCCCGTCATCATATGCCTAGTTAAGAGAACCATCGTAAAATTTTTAAACGTTTTGTTGTGCGATAATTGTAAGTTTACACTCATCATAGGCCTTAATCTTGTCCAAAAGTTACTTGTTTAGCTCATTTTTCTATTGATTTGTGTTGTGCTTTGTTAAGGGATAGAATTTCATATCGAATAAAGATATAAACATAAACCAACTTATAAAGAATTGGGTTATTCCTCTTAACAAGGTTGACATTTTAAGATAGAACCTCAATTTTTAATATGGTATCAAAGCCCTTTAAATTCTAACGAGCAATTCGATCCGATTAAGACTCCAAAAAGTGAAGATTGGTGTGCTCAAACGAGCCACCATCTTGCAGTGACATGTTAAAAGATAGAATCTCACGTCGAATAAAAATATAAACATAAACCAACTTATAAAGAATTTGATTATTCCTCTTAACAAGGTTGACATTTTAAGATGGAACTCAAATTCTTAACATGCTTCGTTGTTTTAGGTTAACCCCGAATTTAGAGATAAAGTACGGAGAAACAATAACAAGAAGAGAATCGAGAAGATGCAGTGTAAACAAAAGATAGGTGCAAGATCTAGGAGTTGGGCCGAAGTGAAAATGAGCATGATACGAGGAGAACAATGAAGCAGCAGAAAAAGTGCTGCTAAAGAAGATATCTCGAGCTTCATCATCTGCGGCCACGAGAGGGACACTAGAAGTGATAAATATGAACTGGATTGAATTTATAGATTATCTGGGTTTTTTTGACAATTGTGGGCACAAATTTCATGGTGGTTCGGGACCTATGTATACTACAATGTTCATACTTAAAAGGGTTCCCAATTTTCGCTTTGAAGGAGAACACAAGAATTCAACCTACGGTTTGGAAGAAACAGTGGAGAAGAAGAAGTTGCAATTGGAAGTTTAGGTTGCGGATTTCATCGTCAATATTCTTTTTCTTCTATTTTATTTCGAAAATTAAATTCAATTGTTGGGATAATCGATGTAGCTTAATTTGGATGATAAGTTTGAAATTGTGTTAATTTTCAAGAGTGGTTTTTATTTTTTTTTTCATAATCCTGACTAATTTATGTATTATTTTTGTGTTGTGCTGAAATTATCGTAAAAAATCTCTCTGCTTTTCATGGTCAAGATGCATCTGTGGGATGAGACTTTAGGAAGAGACAAACGTTTAGCACGCACGTTCAATAAGAATCATGAATTTAAATAAAAGATAAAGATGCACTCTTATGATCGTACGATCTTTATATGAATTTCTTGTTTAATTCACTCACTCGAATGCCTAGAATAGAGATATAGTGAATTCTCATATTTAAGTTCTATTTTATTTCATAAAGATCATCAAACACTTAAAAAAAGTTCATTCAACAATACACACACGAATAGTAGTCAAAACTTGACAGGCAGAGTTAAATCAAAATACTTTTGTATGTAATTTTACATGTTCAATACCCGATTTTTTTTTTTTTTTTGGGGGATTGGGGTGGGGGTGGGGGTGGGGTGGGGATGGGGGGGAGAATTAAAATTGTTGTACATCATTGTTTTGAACATGATTGGGGGAGAGAATTAAAATTGTTGTACATCATTGTTTTGAACATGATTAAAGTGCATCCAAAATACCTGGCTTTCCACTATGAAAGTAAGGCACAACGAAAATATCATTGGAAAAAGCTTTTCCAAATGTCAATTTCTAAACTACACTTGATGAGTGGTATTAGTGGTTAATGAGTTGTTAACTTCATGGATATAAATTTAAGGGAAAAGGAGCCGACAAACATAAATAATTATGCAATGCCGTTAAACAAATGGTGGCAATGGCCTTTATGGCGGCAAAGTTGTGTTTAAG
>CAIGRN010103115.1:0-14719 GCA_903798345.1 Fraxinus anomala | reverse complement strand
GCATGATAAAGCAATAAAATAAGAAGAAAGTAAATGAAACACAGATATCTAGACGAAATTAAATTTCATTTATTGAATAAGATATTTACAACTGTGGGTCGAAGCCAATTACATGAAAAATGCAGGAAACAAAACATATCAACTAAACAGGTGGGGGAAGGATTATAGCATTGGGAACCACTATTTCAGAAGCTTCTTCAGCAGAATCGTCCTCAATTTCAACCACGTGGCAACCTTCTGCCAGAGTTTAAGGCTCTTGGTCTCCCCCTTCCAAAAACTCTGACCTCAACTCAGAAGTATTAAAGGCTTGAGAGTTGAATTCAATCTACTCCTCTATCTCGGTATATGGATACATCCGCAGTATTTCGTGAAGCTTTGGTACGCCTCCGTTGGTGGAAGTTAGCGATATAGTGCTTCACAGCCTCATCACTAGCATATTGAGCCTCCTGTCTTGCTGCCTCAACCTCCTCTATCAAGCCGAAAAGTTTTACGTTCAGCTCATCCACTTTTTCTTTATTTACCTTCTCCAAGGCCTCAACAACCAACTTATGGTGGGCATTCGAAGTCTCTACCCTTTTCCTCATGGAAGCCAGTTCACTTTGGGACAAGTGGACTTCCTTTTTCAGATTTTCAATTCTCGCCAATGCTAAAGCGAGCTTCACAGACTTTTCAGCCTGCTGCTTCTTTATTGCCTTTACCTTAGCCTTAGCCTTAGCTTTGTTGGCTGGCTCCTCAGCCTGAGAGGCTTTATTCGCAAACTCTCTATTTTACTTTAAAAGATTTTAAAGAGGGCTTCAGCTTCTATGGCCACCCCGAAGGCCTTCCTCGTTTGAATGACCATGATGGCGAAGAAGTCCATCGCATCGCTGGTCTCCACAAAGCCTACCACCTATCCATCCAGTATTTGTAAAATGTGGATGTGGAAGTCTAAACCTCTGGAGGAAACATGGTAAGAACTTCTGGAGCCAGTTCATCGCTTCGCTGAAAGACTGCATGTCTCTGGCAAGTTGAGTCATAGGTCGTTGACCCGCTCGTAGATTTGGCCATCTTCGATGATCCCTACCCTGAAGGCTCCACAACAGTTGGTCTCTTCTGGCCCTCCTTCATCACAGTTATAGCATCTGCCATCAATTTTTCCCCAGTGGGAACTTCGGAGCGTGGGGATGGGGTAGCCATTGATCCACCTTCTCTGGTGGCGGAGAAATTAGGGGCCTCATTCACTATCTTTTTCTCATTATCTTTCAAGAGGGGTCGTCCTTCTCCTTCTTGGCTGCCGCCTCCAAGGTGATTATTTCCACTTGGTCCCTCACCTATTTTCCTACAACAAATGAGGGTTTCAGCCTTTTTCTCCCAGTAGTAGAGGTGGCAGCAAGTATTGTGGCCATGTCAGGAGTGAGATACCTCCTCTTCTCAAAGTTTTCTACAAAAACAAGGAACAAGGTCAGCAACAGTTATGCAAACTAGCAAAAGAGTTTGTTAAAAATTGATATTACATCTCGGTCCAATAAGCAAAATTCCTCAAAAAATCGTTTGGAAGCGAAACAGTTAAATTCACGCGATGATGAGGGTGCCGATATACGTCCTCTATAACCCCAGCTCACTTCGATTGAGCTCAAAGAGTTCAACTAATCCTGTAAGACATCAAAAAAAAAAAGGTTAAGATCAGAATCAGCCTTAATTGGAAAAAAATTGAAGTACAGTACTCACGAACTTCAGAGTGGGAGGTCGGAACTATCACATGGGGGAATTATGTCACCCTCACACTCTTGCCATTTTTTCCTCACCCAGAACCACACCTCCTTCCATCCTTTGATGGAGGAGTGAAGGCCTAAGATGAATGGAAAATGTGACCCCCAAGGACATAAAGAGTACCACCCCTTCGAATACCCTTTTTCCAAGACTCAGGGCTAAAAAATGGTCTAGAAGACATGGAGGGGTATATCCTTTTCTAGGAAGGTCTCCTTCCACAATAAGTAGGTCCACACTAACTGGGCCCAAGCATGAGGGAGGAGCTAGGTGGGATCCAGCCTGTACAAACTCAAAACTACTCTAAAGAAAGGATACAGAGGCAGGAAAGCCTTACCTTCAGAAGGAACTTGCTGACGACGACGCATCCCTGCCTCAGAAAGTAAGAATGCTCGTTAGGCGACGGGGATAGAAATTCGATATCATATGGAATACGTTATTTTTCTCTAAGATTTACTAAGTGGGATACAGTTGAAGGGATTTTGGCTGTCCCCAAATTCATCTCATCATTTTCCTACTCTCTTGAAGGTAAAGCACTCTGTCCGGCCCTAATAGCTCGAACCAGGTCGACTGTATTGGTTATTGGTACCCCCATCTTAGCAACCATTTGGCTAAGATATACATCCCCCCAGTACAATGTGAAGATGTCATTAAGTGTTTTAGCTTAAAGTGTTAAAATACTTACTAAATGCCCAAAGGACGGTGAAAAACAGCCACTGGAAATTGTGAGTGCAAAAGAAGGAGAAGAAAAAAGATTGAAAGATTTGGAGAATAAGAATGCTTATTCCGTAAATGGCAAAAGTGATTTTTTGCCCCAAACTGTTGTCTTTTATAGGCAGGAGCTCATAATCCCAGCCGTTAGATGTTGATCCGGGTCATCTAACCGTTCGTTTGAGAGTTGAATCTGAGCCACTCAATATATTGGATGCTTTATCTTCTACTGCTTGGATCAACCCGTCTGCATCACGTGCTTTAATAAATCTCAATTTCGTAGGACATGCATATGATAGTTATCATTGAGCATTAAATACAGTGACGATTGCGTGTATGGGAAGATGAACCGCTTCAACCGTCTTTTCTTGAAAACGTGTAGAACAACAAATCATTTGGCCGCAATAATTGGGGATGCCTCGTCTTCCCAACGTTTCAAAAAACTTGATTCGCTATAATTAATAAGTCACAGCCTCAACAAGTAGTAGAGGCACTATACCTGAACCGCTTCAGGTAAGACTACAGAATTACAAGCAACTTCGGAGAGGACAGCTTCAGACAAATTTGTCCTATTGTCGTTCCTCCAATTTATTCTAGAAACTCAGAGGTCACCAGGTACAAAACTTCGGACAATATGGATAGGTAATTCATGTAGATTTGCGACTTTCAAATTCTAACTATAATACAAATATTTATACTTAGAGTTGGGGGACTATTATCGTGGTGTGGTGTGCAAAAACCACCCTTAACCAAAAAAATTTCATACAAATTCATGCATTACACAAATAATCATACTTAAACTTAGGGGACTATTTTTACGCATTGTCACCAATACTCCAGTCAAAGTGACACATTGCGATCCACGTGGAAATGAAAGTCAACAAAGACCCAATTGGTCAAATGAAAAGAAGTCGAACAATGACTGAAGCTCATGTGTCGAAGCATTGTCTGAATAGCTGAAGCTGTAAGTCGAAGCGCTATATAAGAAATCAATGAAGAAGCCGAAGCTCTTCACACAGAAGACCAACGATACGAAGCTCCTTCCGATAGAAGGTCTTAGTTCATCCGAAATCCCTGAAACTGAAGTTGTCTTTTACAAGATTTGTAGACAATCTTTAAAAATGATTGATGTAACG
Source organism: Fraxinus anomala (assembly GCA_903798345.1). Lineage (NCBI taxonomy): Eukaryota > Viridiplantae > Streptophyta > Magnoliopsida > Lamiales > Oleaceae > Fraxinus > Fraxinus anomala. The sequence continues at coordinate 11,126 of CAIGRN010103115.1, read as the reverse complement.
TTTGTAATAAAGAATGTCAAGTGTGTCAGTTTACTGTATAGAGAGACTGACCCATTGTCATTGTATTTATTGTATGATAGACTCAGTGTTGTGGGGTCTCAGTCAAGGAGATGTGGCCACATGATTATGATCCAACGGACATCACGTCGGCCAAAACACTATAAATAAATGGTCTATTTAAATTGTAAGGGATTGGACGATTGAATGGTCATTTGAATACCGATTCTAATACACAAGAAAAGACTCGAGAAACCTTCTTGCTTGTTCTATATTTATCAGTTTGATCTTAAGGTTATTTACACTTTGTTAGTGATTATTTGTTAGCGCAATCATCCTAATCACTACCGTCGGTGCTCGAACAGTTTTGAATCATGTCGTAAATCATCTTCCACATTCACGTGTTCGCCTTTTTTCACTGGTCTTCCGACCAAAACTTGTTGAAACTTAGTTAAGTTGGCGTGAGTGGGCCCGATATTTGTTGTCCACATTTGCATTACGTTTTTCGGGGTCAATAAATAGCAAGTGGGATTTTAAAAAACATGTGATAGACACATTTTGATCATTATGATATTCTGTTTAACTTTAAAAAATTTACTTATTAAAGTTTCTTTATAAGTGAATGAATAGGAATGAGCAATGTGGTGGGGAGTTGAGATATGATGTTCAATTTTTGTTGTCCACCTATCAATTATGACACGTCATTTTACATTAAAATGTCACCTATTTTTAAGCATAAGGAATAGTTAGAGAAAAGTTGGACATGTTAATTTAAAATTGTGTGTTAATAATTAATTGAATTGACAACAAATTGGATAGTAAAAATTGAACAGCGAATTTCAACTACATGGTAGGGTGGTCATTACAGAGTCAAGTCATTTGTACATTAAAAGTGTATATCACTTTTGTCATCATCCAAGTTGACATGATTTGATTGGTGATTTTTTTTTTTAATTTTTAAACTGTCCAATAACATGTTGTCATGTGACACAATATAAAAAGTGATATACATGTAGCATAATTCGGTCACTACCATCCCCACTGCATTGAGGATTTTCAGGAATCAAATGAGGACAAGATATGAGTGAGAAAGAATTAAGGGTTATGCTACACTTACCAAATTTTTATACCAAATTTTTTACACCCCACTCACATTAGGAGATGCGGACCACAAGCCGAAATTTTTAAATGTACATGGGGCCGCGCATTTTGTGAGAGGGGGGGGGGGGGGGGACACCATTCAGTAATCCCCCCTCTGGCACACAAGACTAATTCAAGAATTAAACAATCCTCCATTGGAACATCTCGATACAATCGTTTGTCCAATATATTCATAGACTATAAATATGTAGTGTTTATAGGGAAACGCATCGCTTGGCTTTCGTTCTTGATATTTGATTTTATGCAGCCAAATCTTGAACATTGATCTTCAAAGAATGCAGTTAGATTGAAAAGAAAAATGACAATTTCAATGGCTAAATAATTTCGAATATTAGGGTTACAAATGAAGGGAGGGGGTTGGAAGCAGCTATTTACATTCACCATTGTTATATATCTATTACACTCTATATTTACCCATATTAAAATTTTAAAAAATCACTATTTTCATCCATGTTACATTTTAGCATTGTCCTTATTAAATTCATTCATTTAAACATTATAAATCTACATAGATTTTATATATTCATCCCACTCTAAGTCCATCCCTTGGTACAATTTCAAAAAAAAAAAAATTAAAAAAAAAACAAATTCATCCCCATTACACATAAAATTAACCTTCTCAATATTTAATAATTAATTATATAGACCAAAAATTATAAGATGGGATTCCATGACAATAAAATGTCAATTAAAAGTTCACAAATCTCTAACCGAATGAGAAATATAATTGTACATTAAGCAACTACATTGATGAGGTGCAATTGGAAATATATATGACCGATTGATTATATATTCTAAAATATTCATAACATAAAATCAAAATGTACAGATGTTATTTAACGATTAAGTGATAGGCATATAGATTATTGTCAAATTAAAATTTATTGTTATAAGAATCTATGTACTATCAAAATTGTCAAAATATTGAAGTTTAGAAAACACGAGTCTCAAAAATGACTATATTATAAAGGGCAATCTAGAATAAAACTTGTCATAGTCTTGTCATATACCAGTCATAATCTTGTTGATCCATAGTTTGAGGAAATTAATATGACCGATTTCAGTAAAATTATCGTGACATGCTAATGGTTTGACATAATGTCACATGGCACTTCATTATTGAACTATTTTAAAAATAATTAACTTTTCATCCAATCACATTTTGTTAGCATCCATTATGTTACTCTATCTGTCAAACACGTTTTGGCAAGGAAAAATTTCATATTCACGAATTAAGTATGACAAATTTCAAAACTAAAAATAAGATTTATTATTTCAAAAATTAGATATTAATTAAATAATTAATTAAATATATTATGATCACAATTACGTAGTTATAGGTCATAACTTATTTTTTGGTCACATATTATCAAATTAATTGGTCACAAATTATTTTTCAGTTACAAATTAAAAATTTATATATCACAATTTATTTATCAATCACAAATCACAAATATTATAGGTCACAATTTATTTCACGGTTACAAATAATCAATTTTATATGTTAACTTATTCCCGATCACAAATTATCAAATTAATTGATCATAATTTACCAAATTCTGAATCACAATTACAAATTTAATCACAAACACACATTCTTCTAAGTCACTGGTCACAAATTAACAATTTATAGATCATAACACCCAAATAATTGGTCAAAAACATTATTTACACCACACTCCCACCACCATCAACCCACCAACACAATATCCCCACCACCGTGAGCACCACTGTCTCCAAAATCACCACCACCTTGCTAGCATCACCATAGCACCTACAAAATTACCACACCATCACACCCACAACATACCACCATCACACACACAGAGCACCACCACCGCCGTCGACACCTCCATCTCCTCTATCTCCATCTATACCACAATATAACCACCACCCCCACCAGAAAATTCACAAACCCGTCCCAACCACCATCGCACACTAACACCGTTGCACCCACCTTAAAAACCACTACAAAACATGCCGTGACCGAGCAAAATCACTACAAAAACCACTGGAGTACCATGATCTATGTATACCAACCACTGGAGTACCATGATCTATGTATACCAAGAAAAACCACGGATTGTCACTGCTCGCTGAGGCGTAACGCTGCGTGAAGAGACGCAGGGAGTGCCTTGTCGTCGGATAAAGAAGGGGGGGGAGAGAGAGAGAGAAATGTTAGGGTTTAGTTTAATTTGATGGGTTGAATGAAATTGGTTGGGTGAATATTTTATATAATATTAATATTATTATTGATAGTTGAATTATTATCTGATTTGTGAATAAGTAAATTTTATATTTCAGTTTTGAATTAGTCTTTAAAAATTTGCCCTGGTGTAATTTTCACTTTTGGCAAGGTGGAATAGCCCATAATGATAACCATATTCAATAAAATCCATCCTATCAATCATCCTCTCTTCATGACAATAATCAAGCCATTTTGAAATTTATAATACAAAGTTCCTGTGTTCATGACAATAAAATCCATCATGTCGTCATCCTGTGTTCTGGTTATTTCCGCTCATCTTTGTGGATTCGAGAGTTTGTTCAAAGAGGCGTGGCATATTAACATTTATAATACAAAGCGTGATCATTTGAATTTCTTGAAGCCTCCATTTGCAGGTGTTTTTAAAGTTTAAGCCCCTATTTGGCAACATTTATTTCAAAAAAATTTAATTCTCGTACTCATTTTCAATCACACATTTACACAATAAAATATTTTGCACGTAAATTCAAAATTTTTCCTTACCTTCTAACCATACATTCTCAAAAAATTCATTATTTAAAACTCTATTTTCTTAAAATAATGGCCATCAAACATGGGCTAAGTGGCCAATGAGGATTTAGCTTTATAATGTTTACATTTACATTTTTCAGTTTTGATTTTAGTTGAAGATGATACATTATAACTGAATATTAAAAAATTCAAGAGAATTACAAACGGTGGATGTAAATAGCGGTCCCAAAGGGGTTTGGCATCCCAATCGACGCTGATCATAAATTGTAGTATTTTTTTTAATTTCTTTTTTTGTTGAAATTTTAACAGAATACTCTCTCTCAGATTCTAATTTTAAGTCCCATGAGTATTTGTGGACTGGGGACTTTAAGCTTTTTCTTTCATTTTTCATTTTTGGAGAGTTGGATATGGACATTTGATCCCTATGTGAACAACATCAACAACAAAATATCATGGAATTTTACATTTGTGCAATTCTTGTGGTGGTTTAGACTTATTAGGAAAAGAAACGCGCAAAAGGAAAAAGAAAATAAAAATGAAATGTATCATATAAATTTATTTCTAATTATTTTAAAATGAATTGATGCAAGTGTAATTATTGCCACATACGTGCTAAATCACTCATTCCAAATAGTAGATTTTTGTTTTTGTTTTTTAGGTTTTTGTAATGTGCTCGATGGTAGTTGATGTAATGACCTTTTGCTGTAGAGTGTAGTAACTTTTACTGATGAATTGACATTTTGTAATTATGGTTTTAACTTATTTTAAGCAAAAGCTGTCTGTACGTTTTGAAAATATATGGTGTAAAAAATGTGAAACCTTATGTAGTAGGTAGAGTGGTTGAAAAACTGAAAATGAGTGTGTGCATGTATCAAGAAAAACTTTTGATTGAAATATAGAATACTCTACACATTTTGTATCCCTACAGAAGAAGAACTCTTCTCCAGTCAAAATACTTTCATGGTATCAGAGCTTTTATGATCTTAAGGGCCTAAGAAAATATTTTTCATGGCAACAACAAGTGTTTCTTTGCTAGTGCCTCCTGTTTTCACTGAAAAAGATTATGATTTTTGGGCAGTAAAAATGCAAGTTTTCTTGATGGCTTATGATCTATGGGAAATTGTAGAAAAGGGTTTTGAGCCTGAAAATGAGGCACATGATCAAACTATTGCACAAATCAAACAACAAAAAGAAAACTTCACCAAAAACTATAAAGCTCTTTCTTTCATTCATTCTTTTGTATCGGAAAACATTTTTCCAAGAATTGTTGCTGCAACCACAGTAAAAATGGCATGGGATTTGTTACAAGAGGAGTTTCAAGGCACTTAAAGAGTTAGAACAGTGAAGCTACAAATGTTGAGGAGAGAATTTGAGATGTTGAAGACGACTGAAGCACATTCTATTAAGGAGTACTCTTTAAAACTCATAGAAGTTGTGAATGAAATGAAACTTCATCGAGTAAAAATTTCTGACCAAAGAATTATTGAAAGATCTTGATTAGTTTGCCTGAAAAAGTTTGAATAAAAAATTTCAGCTATTGAAGATTCAAAGGATCTCAGCAAGTTGACAGTGGCAAGGGCTATTGGATCTCTACAAGCATATGAACAAAGAACTTGTAGAAGAAGTGAGGAGTCTCTTGAAGAAGCTTCCAAGTGAGGCATAAAGCAAATATATTTCCTGCAAGGAACCAACATGCTGGAAAAGATGACAAAGGTAAAGGTGTTGAGGCTACCTCAAAAGAAGTTGACAAACAAGGAAAATATCCACCTTGCAAAATTTGCAACAAATCAAATCACTTGGAAAAAGATTGTTGGCACAAAGGCAAGAAGAAATGCAGGTTCTATAAAAATTTTGGGCACATTGAAAGGTACTGCAAGATAAAACAAAATCAAGAAACTCTATGAGGCCAAGGAGATAAACAAGTTCAAACAGCTCATTTTAGTGACAAGCAAGTAGAAGAATACTTGTTGGGGAATGCACAATATGTTAATGCTGAAGGTAAAGAGACTATTGTTGTGCATACAAGTAAAGGTACTAAGATTATTTCAAATGTCTTATTAGCACCAAATTTAGATCAAAATCTTTTAAGTGTGGCTCAAATGATGGATAAAGGATTGCTTGATGTTTAAAAATAAAAGTTTTAAGATTTATTATTCATGTGGAGAAGAGTTATTTAATGTAGAAGTGAAAAATCGCAGCTTTCCACTGAATTGGTCTTCTTGCCTTAGTTCTCACGCTTATAGAAGTAATGGTGATGAAACTTGGCTTTGGCACAAAAGAGTTGGGCACTTTAACTTGCCATCACTCAAACTTTCTTATGAAAAAAGGGAATGGTAAGAGATTTACCTCTTATAAATCTGGGTAAGAAGTATGTGTTGCCAATTGGGAAAACAACATAGACTTTCTTTTCCCCCAAGTAGTGCAAGAGCTAGTGAAAAATTGGAACTAGTCCACACTAATGTTTGTAGACCAATGAAGACTCCCTCCTTGAGTGAAAACAGATATTTCATTCTTTTTATTGATGATTACTCAAGAATGACGTGTGTATTTCATGAGTAGAAAGTCTCAAGTTTTCTTTATCTTTAAGAAATTCAAAAATTTGGTGGAAACTCAAACTGGTTGCAAGTTGAAGAAGTTAAGGTCAGATCAGGGAATGGAATATAAATCAAAAGAATTTGATAAATTTTGTGAAGATGAAGGTATAGAGCGGCAACTAACAGTGGCATATACACCTGAAAAAAATGGTGTTTCGGAAAGGAAAAATAGAACAGTGATGGAAATGGCAAGATGTATGATTTTTGAGAAAAAATTCCTAAGAAGTTTTGGGCAGAGGTTGTCTATACCGTTGTGTATTTGCAAAATAGGCTTCCAACTAAGGCCGTGCAAGATAAAACTCCTATTGAAGTATGGACTGGAATGAAACATTCGGCAAGTCACGTCAAAATCTTTGGTTCAATATGTTAATTTCACATTCCTAATGTGAAGAGAGATAAGTTTCATGAAAAGGCAGACAAAGGCATTTTTTGGTGTATAGCTCTAAATTGAAAGGTTATAGGATCTTCAACCTTGAAAAGAAGCAAGTTGTTGTAAGTAGAGATGTGAAGATTGATGAGAATGTTAGTTGAAACTGGGAAGAGGCAAAGGTTGAAAAGCAATCTACTATTGAGACTCAAGATATAGTTGATGCTGAAAATGAGGAAACCATTCTTGAAATTTCAGATAAAGAATTTGATGTTTCTTCCAGTTCTTCTTCAAAATCAACTATTCAAAACTAAATCATTAGCCGAGATTTATGAAAAGTGTAGAATAGCTATGATTGAACCCACATGCTATAAAGAAGCAGTTGAAAGTTGAGAATGGAGAGATAATATGCAAGATAAAATAGCAATGATTGAAAAAAATCATACATGGGAGGTTACTGATAAACCAACTCATAATCAGGTCATTGGAGTAAAATGAGTTTACAGAACAAAATTGAATTCTGATGGTTCAATCCACAAGCATAAGGCAAGACTTGTAGTAAAGGGATATTCACAAAAAATTGGAGTTGACTATTGTGAAACATTTGCTCCAGTTGCAAGATTGGAAACAATAAGACTACTACTTGCACTTGCAGCCATGAGAAGTTGGAAAGTATAGACATTAAATCTGCTTTCTTGAATGGCATGTTAAAGGAAGAGATATATGTAGAGCAACCAATGGGGTTCATCGTTGCTGGTAAGGAAGACAAAGTTTATAAATTGAAGAAGGTACTCTGTGGTTTAAAACAAGCGCCTAGAACATGGTATAGCAAAATTGATGGTTATCTTCAACAAAATGGATTTCAAAGAAGTTAAAATGAAGCCACTATTTACGTAAAAATGAGGGAAATGCAATTGTTTTGATAATTTCACTATATGTGGATGATTTGTTGTTAACTGGAGAAGATGAAATGGAGATGAAAAATTTTAGGGATGAAATGAAGCAACAATTTGAAATGACAGATCTTGGAGCTATGAGCCACTTTCTTGGCATGGAGATTCATCAAACTGACCATGGAATATTCATCTCTCAAAAGAAGTATGCAGAGGAAATTTTGAGATATTTTAAGATGGAAAACTGCAAACCAACTGAAACGCCTCTTGGAGTTAATGAAAAACTTTCAAAAAATGGGGCAGAAAAGGTGAATGAAGAAGGTACTTATAGAAGTTTAATTGAAAGCTTGTTGTACTTGACTTTAACAAGGCCTGACTTGGTGTTTACAACGACTCTTCTTTCAAGGATTATGCATTCTCCAAGTGACATCCATTTCAAAGCAGCAAACCGAGTCTTAAAAGGAACTACTAGTTTTAGAGTGTGATTTCAAAAATCTGTAGATGGGTATTTGAGTGGCTATTATGATAGTGATTGGGCAGGTTGCGTAGATGATATGAAGAGCACTTCGGGGGTACTGTTTTTCTTTTGGTTCATGCATATTTTCATGGAATTTCAGAAAGCAAGAAGATGTTGTGCAATCAACTGCCGAGGCAAAATATAAGCAACAGTAGCAGCTGCAAATCAAGCTATTTGGCTCAGAAAAATTTTGTGTGATTTGGGACTTAATCCAGAAAAGGCTACAGAGATTTATTGTGACAACAAGTCTGCTATAGCTATGTCAAAGAATCCAGTTCATCATAGGAAAGCTAAGCATATAAAGATCAACTTTCATGCAGTGAGGGAGGCCTAGAAAAATAAAGAAATCATTCTTCAATATTGCAATTCAAAGAGTCGGATTGCAGATATCTTCACAAGAGCTCTTCCTAAAGTCAGATTTGAACATCAAAGATCAATGCTTGGAGTCTCCAGCAAAATGCTCAAGGAGGAGTGTTGATGCAATGACCTTGTGTTGTAGAGTGCAATAACTTTTACTGATGGATTGACATTTTGTAAGGTATGGTTTTAACTTAATTTAAGCAAAAGTTGTCTGTACTTTTTGAAAAATAGATGGTGTAAAAAAATGTGAAGCCTTATGCAGCAGGTAGAGTGGTTGAAAACTAAAAAAAGGTATATGTATGTATCAAGAAAAAATTTCGAATGAAATATAGAATACTCTACACATTTTGTATCCCTACAGTAGAAGAACTCTTTGTAAAATCAATTAATGTGGTCCAAATAATATTATTAATAAATTAATTAAAGTGGTTTATTATTGTTAAAATTTTATTGATCCTTTGAGAAGTTGCAGTTTTTTATAGCTATCCACTTTGATGGAAAGTGAATAGTTTTTTCGTGACCCTTGGACTGCATGACTCTTGGACTGCCTCTCTCTGCCTATAAAAGTGAATAAAACCCATTAAATTAGATTATTCAATTATAGTGAAGAAAAGAGAGAGAACATTTTCTAGATTTTATCAGTTTCTATTTTGCAGGTTTAAATCTTTCAACTATTTCTATGTACCAAGGTATGTTTCTTGATCAATTAATTTATACGTGAAAATCATGAATTCTAAAAATTTTGGTATTAGAGTTATGTGGTATCAGAGCCAAGTTAGAAAATTCTTGATTTTTCTTTAAAGATTATTTTTATTTCATTTATCGATCCTTCATAGCTTTTATCGATTTATGAAGAAGAGGCCTTAAACTATAGATCGGTGGAAATCAATTGGTGAAAATGATGTGATTTGCAGCTTTGACTTAAAGTCTACATGATATAGATGCAGTAGCCTTTTAACTAATTATTACTTTAATAACCTGCTATAAAGTGTGTCCCATTTGCATATAGAATCTGATTACGTGAAATAAAAGAATTCTTATAGTCAAGTGAAGGGTTTATTAAGTTTTTGTTGCTAAAAAGGAACATGTAAATCTGTAAATAAATGTTATATTTATGTAATTAGTGTTCGATTTATGTTGTTTGTTAGTCACCAAAGTGGCTAAACATTATGATATTGCGAACGCTAAATTACATAATTTATTTGTCAAGTATACTTATAAATGAAGATGACATTAAAATTATTATTGTCAAGAGTTTATTGACGTTCATAAATTATAAAATTGTTATGGATCGACCAAAGGCTGATTAATTAATTTTATTAATCTTGAACATAATTGTGGTTAATTGATATATTTGGATGTGTTTTGCATATCCAATGATAACAGACATGTCTGATTACGATTATGATGGTATAACGTAGTATTACCCAAATGAGAATTATGGTATACATTTAATGTTATCTGAATCTGAATTTAAGTGTTTCACTCAAAACTCAAAACATTAATGTTAGAGCATTTAATATTTTGCAGTATCTGTTCCCATTTCTCTGCATTCGCATGCTTCATCTGTATCACTGTTCAATGGGCTCAATTTTTCTGACTGGTGTGAACAAGTCCAGTTCAACTTAGGTGTTTTGGACTTAGACTTGGCACTTCAAGTTGAGAAACATGCTGATCTCACTGATAAGAGAAGCGTCGATGAAAGATCGTTCCATAAGGCTTGGGAAAGATCAANAAGACTTGAGACTCGTGGGATGACTGTGGATGAAAACTTTCTAGTACAGTTTATCATCAACTCCTTGCCTTTTGAGTATGGTCCATTCCATATGAACTATAATACATTAAATGACAAATGGAATGTGAATAAATTGCACAGTATGCTGGTGCAAGAAGAGGTAATGCTTAAGAATCAAGGAACTCATTATGTTCATCTCGTAAGTCATCAAGGAGCTGGAAGAAATATAAGAAATGGTCTAAAAAGCGCATTAAGCAAGGACCGCTAAAGATAAATAAGTCTTCTGCCCAATCCACAATAAGGAACGAAAGAAAGATACGTGCTATTTCTGTCGTAAACCTGGGCACCATAAAAAGGACTGCCTGAAACGTAAGGCATAGTTCGAAAGTAAATGTAAGATTATTTCTTATGTAAGTTTCGAATCTAATTTAGCATAAGTTCCTTGTAATACTTGGTGGATTGATTCCGAATGTACCGCTCACATTACAAATACGATGCAGTGATTCCTTACAATCTGGACCATAAATCCAAATAAAAAGTTTGTTCTCATGGGCAATCGAGTCAAAGCTCATGTTGAAGCTATAGGAACCTACCTTTTGATTTTAGATACAGGACATCATTTAGATTTATTTCAAACTTTTTATGTGCCTTCTATTTCCCGTAATTTAGTTTCCTTATCAAAACTTGATTTCTCTAGATATTTCTTTAATGGTGGAAATAGATGTTTGAGTTTGTTTAAAGAAAATCATCTTATTGGTTCTGCTA
>CAIGRN010103105.1:0-11085 GCA_903798345.1 Fraxinus anomala | reverse complement strand
CATGGCTTGACCTTAAATTGAGGTGTTCCACACAATTCTCTATTGCCTATGAAAAATCTGATGGAAAGTTCTTAAGTGACGCGGGGATTTAACCAAAGAGATTGTTGTTGGATAGATCCAAATTTTGCAATGAAATCATATTACCAAACGACTCACGTATATGACCATGGAATTGATCCCGTCAATTCATTTCCTTGAATTTCTAACTTGATCAAGTCGATCATATTACCAATTTCATTTGGAATGATCCTTTAAATCTACAATAATAGGCATTGAAAGATACAACAGATGCTGACAAATTACCCAAGGATTTTGGTAATATTCCATGAAAAGAACTGCATCCCATCAGTAAGATATTCAACTTCCTACAATTTTTCAATGAAAGAAGAAAATCCAATTCGAGCATTGAAGCATCATTTGTCAACTGATGATCATCAAATCTTAGATGCTATAGGTTCTGTAAATTCTCAGGATTTATGGGCACTCATCCACCATAGGAGTTGTAACTATTCAACTTAGTAAGCCTAGAAAATTTTGAAATAGAGGCAAAATCTTTCCACTCGATTGCAACCAAGATAGAGAATTTAGAGATCAGGGAGTGCATTGGCAATTGATAGTGGAAGAATTTTTCCACTCAATTTTATTTTATCTCTGCACTAGCTATGAGAATCAAATAAAAATAATCATGTAGTCGTGATAAATATATGAATAAAGCCTTTTGAATGACAAATAAAACTTTTCCAAACTTCTGAATAAGGCTTCTTCCGCCATACGGATCTTGGAAACACCATGAGGTTAATTTTGCTCAAACTTTGTCTCTCATTGTCTTCCAAGGGTTCGAAGCCAAAAACCTTTGTCCATGTCTCCACTACACTGGGAATGGCAGACCAACGAGCTTGTCGACCCTCAAAGACTTTAACATCTAAAGCGACACTTGAACTGAAATTACTAATATGCTTACTAGAAACAGTAGCCCCAGAAGCACAATAAAACTCACTCAGAAAGAACATATGCACAAACGTTGAACGCGTAAAGTTAAGAAAACAGATTCTAAGGGATGGAGAAAATCATGAAACATCACTCTTGGGGTACTTCACCACAACTAAGAAACGCTCTAAATTACAGAGATCTAAGTTACACGAGTATCTAAGAAACCCAGTATATAAGAAAAATTTTCCAACCGAAAAAATCTTCCTAATCACATGGTGAGTGCCCCTGAAGAAGATCAACTTCTTGCTATCATACTTTACAATCTGCTTTCAACCAGGCAACCCGAAGTTTCCTTTTCAGAATTCTAGTAACATTTGCAATTTGCTACGTTCCAGTTCAGTCAAGCTTTTAGTTTTTATTTTATTCCCAGGACAGTTGTTGCAAAAACATAGATCATCAACCACTTCATATGGTGCAGACTACGCACCCCCAAATTTTGTTTAGACACAAGTGTGCGCACAACATAAAAATTAGTAAACAATCATAGTGGAGAATGAATACTTCTAACAAGCATTGCATGGCAAATGCTGATGGTCCAAACAGACCCCGTCGACGGTAATTGCTGCAAGTAGCAACTAAAGACAGCTCTGCTACAATAACCCCGTGGATTCTGCATCAAGGTCATATGTCACATTACAAAAAAAATACTGCCAAGTTACATGTAATGAACAACAGAATAACTATCGAAATAATTGAAGAATTACTTAGGATTGGATAAAAGAACAAATAATAATTGGAAAAGCGATAATGGATAAAATGTATAATAAAATTAAATAAGACATCTATAGTGTTCACCAAAGTGAATAAATAAAATTAAACTGCTATATGGTTTCAAAAAGAACCAAGATGTGTCAGTTTGATGAAGGGGCTTCACAATCAAATATATCACAAAGACTACTCATCTTGAATCTTCGGTAGCCACGGGCTTGGACATCACTTCTAAATTTCTTTGCTTTTTTGAGGCCCGAGTTAAGGCATATATGTCGAATGGATTCACAATAAACAATCATCAAACGCGATTGAAAAACATAAAAGAAAGGGAGGCTTACTCGGGAAGGGTGTCATAGAAAGATGTTTAGGGGTAGTGGCTGTAAGGTCGAAGGGTTATCACTAGGGTCAGTATTGGCCTTTTTTTATTGTTCCGTGATCCAGCACTAGAAAGCCNACTATAGAATTCGTTATGTTTGTCATTTGAGCTTTGGTCGGGAGGCTTCAAGGTCGATGCTCAGTTGGGGTAGGCACGTTATCACTAGGGTCAGTATTGGCCTTTTTTGATTGTTCCGTGATCCAGCACTAGAAAGCCTCCAGATAGATTCCTCCAAATCATATCTATCCATTGTTCACAGAAGGGAATTCTTTCTCAGCCTTTCCCATCCATCTTACCATACGGGACCCACATTTTCTCCCCTGAAACCCCATGTGTATGAAATTTTATACCGGTTGAAAATAAATCTATAGAACATATTTGGTGCATTAATTAGCCATGATGTCAGCCTTCATGTCTGGTGTCAACCTTGGCAGTTAACACAGCATACAAGAATGTAGAAGTGCTTCCTAATTTCCACGCAAGAAAATAGGTTTCGAGTCGACGATCAAAAAGAAATGCATAAGAATAAAGTTAGCTTTGGCCAATGTACGCTTTAGACTTTTGTGACTGAAAAAAGTTAGAACGTATCTTCAGCACCCACTAGGACAGAGCAGCAAGAAGCAAGTGATATTAGATGTAAGAATGAAACAGTCTTCTAGACAAACTTTGAGACGAGATGATACCATGCCCAAAGGTACTAAAAGATAGTTTATTGTATAAGCAAAAACAAATCACACATCATAATTTACCTGATGGATGCTACAGATAACATGATGTCATTTTTCTCCAAAACCACAGTATAGAACCCACTATAGTCCAGACATGCTAATTCTGATCTGAAAGAAACACATGATCATTGTTTTCAGTTCGAAACTTAAAATGGCTACACATAGCTGAGGGAAAAAAGTCCGAATAACATTCGAAGGAAGGAAATAGTACAATACAATTCACAAACTGTGCTTAATTTAGTTCAAGTATACAGGTTTACTAGCATCTATTACAAGTAATAAGTATCAAAGGATATTCACTAATTATTAGTTTCCATTTATAACCCGCATAGAATCAGAGATTTTATTGATTGTATAGTATAAAATCTTTCCTTGTATATCTTTGTAATATCCTATAAATTAAAAGGCAATACATACTGGAAGATCATTCGGCAAAACTTGTCATGGTATAAAATTACTTACTCGTGCGTGTGATTTGCAGTGGTGGCTCTCTGTTCATAGTATTCGGTGGTCGGTGTCTCAGGCGGTTTTCTGGTAGGCTGTAATCGCCTTTGATCATAGTAATCGACTATTGGAGCTCGTATTTCAAGCATTGGTTCTCTGCTCAATTGGAGTCGAAGCTTTCTGCATGTTTTTTTTGTTGCATTTTCCGGACTGCATAGCTTACTCCATCGTCGGTTTTCTCTTCGAATTTTTGGGTAGTCGAGCTTTGAGTCTGGGTCGGAGCAGAGTCTGGGTTTCCGTCGTGGGCAGTTTTATGTTTCTTCTTCCCATCTACGTCGCCGTTGTGAGTGTGTTATTGTTGGGCCAAATTTATGTTTTTGTTTCGGGCTAAATTGAATCCATTGGGTTGGGCTGCGTTATTTAGGGTGTTTAAAGAAATTGTTGGGCTTGAATCTGTTGGGCCAGTGTGTTGGGAATTTAATTGTTAGTTGTATTTTTCATTGGGCAATTTATTTCTAAATTGTATCTTTGTTGGGCTTGGGCAGCATTTGATTTGTGGGCTGTGATTCATTTATTTTGGTAGCCTATATACTATTTTCACCATGTCAATTGAGAAGATTGACTCCATTTGTATTCGTTTTAATGGGAAGAACTACTTGTCATGGGCATTTCATTTTCAGTTGTTGATTGAAGGGAAATGAGATCTGTAGGGACATATTGATAAAAGTATTCCGCCTCCTGATCAAGTGAAGGAAAATAAGAAGTATCTTACCTGGAAAACCAAGGATTCCCGAATTATGGCCTGAATTATCGGTACTGTTGAGGCTAATATTGTTCTTAATCTCAGGCCCTATAAGTCAGCTCGTTTTATGTGGAAATACTTGAAGAAAGTCTATACTCAAAATAACAATGCTCGGCAACTTTAGTTGGAGTTTGAATTGGCAAATTTTTCTCAGGGATCTCACTCCAATTCTGGATTTTCTAACCTTTGGGCTGAATATACAGATATCATTTATGCTTCGATTTCACCATAAAGTTTGGAGGTTGTACAAGCTGTACACGACATCACCAAGAGGGATCAATTTCTTATGAAATTACAAACTGAGTTTGAATCTGTCAGGTCCAGCCTTATGAATCGCAAGTCTATTCTGACACTGGATAGTTGTTTTGGTGAATTACTGAGGGAGGAACGTCTTATAACTCCTAACTCTTTGGAAGAACATCAAAATTAAGCAGCACCGATTCTTGTTGCATATGTGGCTCAAGGAAAATTCAAACATTGGGATATGTCTAGTGTTGATGCAAATATGAAAATTTAAGAAATGAAACTAGAACGAAACCAAATCAGAACCGAACGGCTCGGTTCCATATCTTTAAAAAAATCATTTGGTTCCATTATCAGAAAGACCATTGGTTCATGGTTCAGTTCAGTTCTCTTGGAACCAGAACCAAATAGAAATATGTCCACCCCTACCGCCTTTTGATTAAGAGAAGGAAAAAGAGAAGTATTTTGCCTGGAAAATCAAGGATTCCCGAATTATGGCCTGGATTATCGATACTGTTGAGGCTAATATTGTTCTTAATCTCAGGTCCTATAAGTCAGCTCATTCTATGTCGAAATACTTGAAGAAAGTCTATACTTAAAATAACAATGCTCGGCAACTCTAGTTAGAGTTTGAATTGGCAAATTTTTCTCAAGGATCTCACTCCAATTCTGGATTTTCTAACCTTTGGGCTGAATATACAGATATCATTTATGCTTAGATTTCACCATAAAGTTTGGAGGTTGTACAAGCTGTACATGACATCACCAAGAGGGATCAATTTCTTATGAAATTACGAACTGAGTTTGAATCTGTCAGGTCCAGCCTTATGAATCGCGAGTCTATTCTGACACTGGATAGTTGTTTTGGTGAATTACTGAGGGAGGAACGTCTTATAACTCATAACTCTTTGGAAGAACATCAAAATTAAGCAGCACCGATTCTTGTTGCATATGTGGCTCAAGGAAAATTCAGACATTGGGATATGTCTAGTGTGCAGTGTTACAGCTATAAAGGGTTTGGTCACATGGCCCTTCAGTGTCCTCGTCAAGTTTGCAATTATTGCAAGAAACCAGACCATGTCATTAAAGAGTGTCCTCGTCCTCCACGCAAGATTAGAGAAAGTTATGCTGCTGCCGTCACTTTAACCTCTAGTTCTGCTCCGCTATCTGCTCCCACTCGAGTTCCAGCTTCTCCTAGTTCCTCTCAAACTCCCCTCACTCCTAAGATGATTCAACAAATGGTTGTCTCTGCGTTGTTTGCCTTAGGTATCTCAGGTAATCCATCAACTGCTCATTTTTCTTAGTTATTTCACTCGGGTGCTTCTAATCATATGACTCATGATCCTAAGTTGCTTAGTAATCTTAGGCCATATAATGGACCTCTCAAAATACACTGCTGATGGTAACACACTTCCTATCTCAGTCGTGGATGATATATCACCAGATTTGGCTAATGTTTTAGTCTCTCCTAATTTATCCACTAATTTTCTATCTGTTGGCCAACTTGTTGATAACGACTGCACTATATCTTTTGATGCTTCTGGTTGTCATGTGTAGGATCAGGTGTCTGGGAGGACGATCATGAGGGGGCCTAAGGAGGGGCGTCTCTTTCCTATTTCATCGAAGCCTATTTCGTCTTTTCCAATTTTTTGTAATTCTGCTACTTTAGATATCTTTGATTGACATAAGAAATTGGGACATCCCAAATCCTAATGTGTTACAACATTTGTTCAATTCTAGTTTACTTGGTAATAAGAATTTTGCTTCGCTACTACTTGACAAAATAGGGCCGCAGAATGCAAAAATCGTCACCTTCCGACATTCCCATTTGCGCCCCTTTGGCTGTGTGAGTTTTGTTCACTTACAATCTCATGAAAGGATAAAACTCACCCCTCAATCTGTCAAGTGTACATTTTAAAGATATGGTGGAACCTAAAAATGGTATATCTGTTATGACCCTACAACACAATGCATCCAAATTTCTTGTAATCTTATTTTCTTTTAAAAACAATCCTTTTTTCCTTCAGAAGCTGTGGTTTCCCCCATGTTTTCTGTCTTACCTGATTTTCCTACAGAATTCTCTCTGTACAAGCCGGGGTGTGTTTACACTCGCAGGGATGTTGCACCTGCCATTGGTTCCGAGCTTCTTTCTCAGATGACTACCCATGCCTCCCTGATCCTTCACCGGATGATCTGTCGCCTCCTTGTCCTTCTTCGTCGTACTTCTCGTGTTCCTCAACCACCAGATAGGTATGGTTTTTCCTACTATAGTTCTATGTTTGCTACATTTGCTTTGATTTCCATTTCTTCCTCCTACAGACAAGCTATGGAGCAAGAGTGTTGGCGACAGGCGATGCAAGCAGAACTTGAGGCTCTTGAGGCAAATCAGACTTGGGATGCTGTGCCATGTCCGCCGACTGTGAAACCCATTGGGAGTAAATGGGTATATTCTGTCAAACTTCGTTCTAATGGTTTTCTTGAACGCTATAAGGCTTGATTGGTTGCTTTAGGTAACAGCCAAGAGTATGGAATAGACTATGATGAGACTTTTGCTCTGTTAGCTAAAATGACCACTGTACGCTTTCTCTTATCCTTTGCTGCTTCCCAGTTATGGTCTTTACATCAAATGGATGTGAAGAACGCGTTACTCCACGGAGACCCTCAAGGAAGATATTTATATGAAACTTCCATCTGGTATGCCTCTGCCCTCAGCGAATTCTGTTTGTAAACTAAAACGTTCTTTTATAGTCTTAAGCAGGCTCCTAGAGCATGATTTAACAAGTTCCGCCGCACCCTTTTGGATTTTTTCTTTACTCAGAGTCAGTATGACGCATCACTATTTCTTCACAAGAGTACAAATGGGATCGTTTGTTTGTTGGATGATATTATTATTTCTGCATTAGATCACATCTTTATTCAGAAACTTCAGTGTCATCTTCACTTGGTTTTTCATATGATAGATCTGGGTCATCTTATTTCCTTGGATTAAAAGTCCATACAGCACCACATGGTATCTTCTTGAATCAACATAAGTATATTTAAGACTTTATTGGATTGGCTAATTTATCTTTCGCCGTTCATACCGTCAGCAAATTTATAGATGCTCCTCGTTATCTCCATTTGGGAGCAGTTCGTCGCATTATTCGGTACCTTACTGGGACTCCTCATCGTGGTCTGTTCTTTTCTAGGGGGACATTTCTTAAGCTCACCACTTATAGTGATGCTGATTGGGCTAACTGTACTGATTTTCGTCGATCTATTGGGTGATGTGTCTTTCTAGGTGATGCTCTCATTTCTTGGAAATGTAAGAAGCAGGATTGTGTTTCTAAGTCTTCTACTGAGGCTGAATATCGTGCTATGTCAGCTGTTTGTTCTGAGATTGTATGGTTGTAGGGTCTTCTTGCAGAACTTGGTGTTTCTCAATCACAGCCTACACCACTCCATGATGACAATACTAGTGCTATTCAGATTGCGGCTAATCCCATGTATCATGAACGCACCAAACATATTGCAGTGGACTGTCATTACATCCGGGATGTCTATGATTCTAATGTCATTGCTCTTCCTCATGTTTCCATTGCTCAACAGGCCGTTGATATCTTCATCAGATTCTTGACTCGCCATCATCATAACTTTCTTGTCAGCAAATTAATGCTTGTGGACTCACTAGCATCAATTTGGGAGGGGGTGGGTATCAGAAGATATTCACTATTTAATTTAATTATAGTTTCCATTTATAACCCGCATAGAATTAGGGATTTTATTGATTGTATAGTATAAAATATTTCCTTGTATATCTTTGTAATATTCTATAAATTAAAGGCAATACACACGAGAAAAGTATTCTGTAAAATTGGCAATTGCCCCCCTTGGTTAGATGATATTATCAAGGATGATTTGTATATTCAATTGTCCATCATATGGTCAGTAAGAAAAATCGCCCTCATTGAATAAGAAGTTGCAAACTATCTAGCTAAAAGCGATTCTCTCAAGTACTAGATATATTATTTGGAATACTTACCATTTTAGATACTTATTTTAAAAAATGTACATAGGGTTTATTTTATAGGTTTTATAGTATTTTACATATTTCTTTATTGTTTCCTACCTAAATTAGGTTACTTAAACCCTATATAGAGTGCTTATGTATTGTAGTCCTTGGACTTGATTATTGAATAAACTCATATATCTTCCTCTAATTTCTCTTGATTCTCTCCCCTTCTCTCTTTTTCTCCCTTTCTTCTCAAGGTCTGTCTTTATTCCTCACATTACTTTACCCTTGTTTTGATGCTGCATATAGTGCATCAAAAGGTGCAGATATGCAGAAAGGTTTGCCCAGCTGCACATCAGGGTGCTTTCTATACTTGCTTTCAGTTTGTTATATCCTTTCGTTATTTGATCTATTGATGCAGATCCTGGATGAAATGCCTGTCTTCTACAATCTGAGCTCAATTGAAAAGCGTGAAGTGTTGATTATTATCTTGCAAATCATACGAAACTTGGATGATGCCTCTCTTATCAAGGCTTGGCAGCAAAGCATTGCTCGTACCAGATTATTTTTCAAACTCTTGGAGGACAGCTTGAGCAGTTTTGAGGTTACATTATATTTTCTATTGCAGTTATTTCTCGATAGTTTTGCATGAGTTCACTGAGCATTGACACGATAACAGTTTTGCAAACACTCACCAGGATTTGTCATATGAAAGAAACATCCATCCGTCTGTTTTATAAGTTGTTTATTGACCCTCTCTCTCTCTCTCTATGATGCACCGACAGAGACTTGTCTACACATGATTTTTCAAAAAAATACTTACATGATACGTCTTCGACACGTTGATTAAATTCTTTAAAATTCTTCATTTGTATAGTATTAGTTTTATACTCGTTACTAATTTTTCTTGAATTTTTTTTTTAAATATGAGGTGCCTATTTGTTATTTTATAATAATTTTGAGCTAAAAATATATAATATTTCTGATAAAGAAAAAAAATGACATGGTAGAGCGTCCGAGGAGTATCGATATTCGACACGTATCCAACACGGATACGCTATCTTACTTGAGGTGTCCGTGCAAAAGAGCTTTCTCCCTTTCACATGGCTGTTGCTTGTTGTATGCCATTGGTCATGAACGGATCATTTCATAGTGTCTCCCCATAGAAAAAAATCATACATGGAATGTCGAATATGCCTCTCAGCTTATCTCTCATAACGTCAGTGGTTGGATTCCCCCCTTCCAAACAGCAAGCATTTATTCTTTGTGAAGGGAGAGTAGTCATATTTTAAAGGAACCCCTCCAAGGGGTGGGGTGTATGAATTGCATATTTCACGCAAACCATATATGGGGTATACGATTGTGATGAGTTAAAACTCTACATAATCAGGATCTTTTTTAAGATTTACATAGTGGATGGAGGCCTCTCTTCTGTTTCTTAGTTTGTTCATTTCCTTTACATATTACAAAATTAAAATACAACTTAATGATGCAATTCGGCAATCTAAGTGTATTTTGAAGTCATGATTTACGTAAAAGAGGGAATGTTTGAGAAACCCAGTTATATGTTTCCTTGGTAAGTTGAGATAACTCTTCAGAGTTTAATGATATGTGGATGTTTCAAATGGTAAAATTACTTGATGAACACTCTCTCAAGTCAATAACATCATAATGCTTCATTCCCTTTAAATGTTGTTTTTATGGAATCATGTTTCATCTTCATCACTCATTTCTTTTGCTCAGTGACAGTCAGTATCCTAATTTTAAATGGCATTGTACAGCACAGAAAACCTGATGACGGCATGCTTATCGGCAGTAGTTCTCGCGGCACGCTAGGAGATAAACCCTTGTCCCCAAAGTATTCTGAGAGACTTTCCCCTGCAATTAACCACTATGTGTCAGAGGCCGCTCGTCAAGAAATTGGAGTATGTTTTACGTTTCCAATGTAATTATTTTTATCAAGGCATATTCAGTCACGAGTTTATATCTTTTGCCCTTAACGCTTAAAAAATGCTTGACTAATGCAGCCTCAGGGGACACCTGAAAATGGATATTTCTGGCAAAGAGTCAACTCCCAACTAAGCTCACCTAGTCAACCATATTCATTGAGGGAAGCTCTTGCTCAGGCCCAATCATCCAGAATTGGAGCTTCAACCCAAGCTTTAAGAGAATCTTTGCACCCAATATTAAGGCAAAAACTGGTAGGGCATGTTCTTTGAGATAAATAGCATTAATTTTTGAACTTCTATGGTTATCTTTTATATTTGCCGGTGATGGTAATGTGATCAACCATTTTATCATCATTAGTACGGCAGACATTTATTTTGAGGTGTAGAAATAGTCTTAGACATCTGATACCTCTGTGTATTCTTATTTGATTGTTGAAATATACTTTCAGGAATATTGGCTTCTTTACCTTTTTCTCAAAGCGTCCTGAATTAGTTATGGTGTTTATGTTACATTTCTCTCCGGCACTTGGTTGCTCATGTGTATTTTCCTTTTTACCTCAGGAACTTTGGGAAGAAAACCTGAGCGCTGCTGTCAGTCTTCAAGTTTTGGAAATATTGGATAAATTTTCGGGGACTCTAGCATCTCATACGATTGCAACTGATTATGGAAAACTTGATTGCGTTACATCTATATTTATGAGTGTCTTTTCACGTAATCAGCCACTGGTTTTCTGGAAAGCCCTCTTTCCGGTGTTTAATAGGTCCTTTGAGCTTCATGGAGCGACGCTAATGGCAAGGGAAAATGATCGTTTCCTTAAGCAAGTTTCTTTCCATCTTCTTCGCCTTGCAGT
>CAIGRN010103098.1:0-17899 GCA_903798345.1 Fraxinus anomala | reverse complement strand
TTCATTATAATTTAGTAAGAAGTTAAACAATTTATTAAAAAAAATCATTGTATTTTTTCTCAATATTATAATAAAATCTTAATTTTCTGCAAATTATTTTGTTTTTATGTTCTCGTGATATCAATTACTTCATATTGTGGCTATAATCTCATATTTTCTCCAACAATTAGTATTCGATTAATGCAGTATCATCTCCATTTTCACAACAAACTAGTATTAGAACGATTCTGGTATCTTGTTCGTTTCCAACAAATTGGTATAAGAGTTTTTGGTGTTGAAATTCTTTGGGAAGATTGAGATTTTTCATGATGACAACTATAAATTATGTTATTTCGCTATTAGATCGCAATACAAGATTTTCTTTGTGCCGGGTAAAAATGCGAGTAGTACTTGCTCAGATTGATTTGGATGATTGAGATTTGACAAAATGCTCACAACTTGAACTCTGAAGGAGAAATAACGGAGGGATCGAAAGGCCACATCCCAAATACATCTTCATTATTCAAATAATATTTTTTAGGATGTTTTGAAGGAGAAGTCAGTCGCTGCATTATGATTAAAATTGGAACAATTATGCATGACGAAGAGTCTTATTAGCAAATTACATATGAAACAACGCCTATATTCTCATTCGTATGACATAAGGTATATATTTTGAGGATCACCTAACTGCTTTTAAGGAAATCGACGTTGTTTTGGAGACCTTGGAGGTCAAATATGATGAACAAGATTTAGTATTGATTTTATTGTGTTCATTGCTTGCTTCATGCACGTCTTTTAGAGACATGATTTTATATAGCTGTGATGCTCTCATCATCGAACAAGTCTATGATGCTTTATGTTCAAATGAGAATATGAAGCATCTTGTTACATCTGAGGGTCATGAAGATAGCTTTATTTTTATGGTGGTTGTTCAACGGGTAATTAAAAATCTAATTTCAATTTTGAAATTATTGTAAGAAAAAGTAGCACTTGATAAATGATTGTAATAATATGCAGAATAAATCAAAATTGACCGCAAATCAACAATTAGAAACTTCAGGGAAATCAACTATTGTAGAAAATTCTAATAGTGATGGAGAGCTTTTACTTATGTTTGACTACAACATCAAACCTAACGAAGTTTGAATTTTTTATTCAGCTTGCACTTTTCATATGACTCATAATTGGGATTTGTTTACAATGTATGAAGAAGTTACAAAAGGTGTAGTGATGATCGATAATATTACACCTTGTTGGATAACTAGTATTGGTGGGGTCAGAATAAAAATGTTTGATGGGACAATTAGAACACTTGATGCAGTGAGATATGCCTCCAATTTGAAGAGAAATCTTATCTCCTTAAGTACTCTTGATTCAAAAGCGTATATGTAAACTGTTGAAGGCCGAGTCCTAAAGGTTAGTAAACGAGTATGTGTTTTGTTCAAGGGATGTAGAAAATCCCACTTATATATCTTCCAGTATTAGACAGAATATTTGAGCAATCAACATATCTCAGGTGGATTTGGAGTTGGATTCTGTATTATTGGAGTCTAATTTGGGGTCTTATTTAAGGAATACATTTAAGTTGAATTTAAAAGTTATGGGTAAATCCGCCTTATCACCATTATCGACAGTGTCATTGTATTTAGTTGCTAGTGATATACCCATTTTGGCCATAAGATTCCACATAGACACATTTATGCTGATTTAGTTGATGATTTGAATGCAGTTAAGGGTATTGATTCTAGTCAAGATCATTCTTTTGATGCATTCAGTTGTGAATTCTGTTACAGAGCTTGTTTCAGCCTTGTTTGGGGTCATCAGATCACTTTTGCTCCTAGTTGGGATAGTAGAGGTGGAGAATATTTCTGGTTTAAATTTATTTTATAGAAAAGTTCATTCGTGAATTTATTGTAGAGTTCAACTTTATTCATTTCAGTGGAATTTGTCCCCGGATGGAGAATTTTTTGAAGTTTTGTTCATTACAGTGGAATTCGTGTTAAGGTAGAAATTTTTGAAATTTGGGTGACCCGAATTCTTTGTTGAAAAGAATTAAGAGTTCTAATTAAAGTGCACATTAAGAATAATTATATTTGGAATGCTATTTTTGAATCATATTCGAGTTTATTTGGCGAATTCTAGTTGAAGTTTTATTTTAAAACTCTATTGGGAGTTTAAATTTGTGTTGGACTTGAAGATATTGAAATTATGGAATGGAGGGTTTTCTTGTCGCATTTTCGTTAGTTTAGCTCTAGCTAGATGCTCGAGCGTCAAAAGCAGAGAAGTTGGTGCCTGCCTACTGCTCAAGGGACAGGGTATCTCTAGCTTGTCGCTTACTACCTGCTCGAGTGGCGGTGTTATTCGGCCAATGCCCATTTTTTGCGTTTTGACGAGTTTTCTTGTATTCTACTTTAACTACAACTTTACTACTATGGTTTGAACGTCCCCTATTTATTTCTTATACATAGTTGGTTCTTCATTATAATTTAGTAAGAAGTTGACAAATCGTAAATACAAAATCTTTGTATTCTTTCTTCATATTATAATAAAATCTTCATTTTCTGCAAATTATATTGTTCTTGTATTTTTGTGATCAATTACTTTATATTTGACTATAATATCTTATTTTCTTCAATAATTGTTAGTTAATTAATCCAGTATCATCTCCATTTTCACAACAAAAAGATATACCTTATTCAAGTAAACTCAAAATACTCGAAGTAGGATTTTAAAAATAAGTTCAAACTCTTTCTTTTCTCTCTCAATAATATTACATAAAACAATTAGTAGTTTAAACTTTTAACTCTATTAACGAAGATAGTTTGCTCAAGAGATCGTTTTTAGAACTTATGGTGTTCTCATTTCATACTGATGAATAAAAGTTTGACTAGGAAAAAAAGGTTGAGAGACTAACCAATCATTTTATTACACAACTTTCTTGTCATAAAAAACACCAATTTGTGGCCCCATTTCAAAATCAAAATAATAAATCATTTATTCTTTTGAAGATTAGATGTGCTCAACAAGTGGCAACATTTTTGAACAATCAAAATCAGCCAAATATTTTGATAGTGATATGTCCAAAAACTGTGTTGCATACTTGTGCCATAGCAAAATGTGACACGACATTGATGAATGTTTTTCACTATAAAAAATGATTTATCACAGTCTTAGTTGGTATGTGTAAAATGTGTTGTTACATTGTTGGTCAAGGTGTCATTTGCACCCCTTTTCAGTCCTGTTTGATATTTAATTGACATGTGAAATTTCCTAATGGAGAAATAGGGTTTACTGACATATTTGATAAGTTAAATTAGACAATATTTAAAAAGAAGAATAAAAATTTATAACTTATAGTGATGCTGCCTTTCTATTTGCTAGCAAGAATTGATTTAACAACTAGTCAAAATTTTAATGAGCAGACAACTAAGATGATAACCAAATGGAACGGTAGATCCTAACATAGTAATCTTATGGCAAGAAAATTTGTCCCGACATTCTTGTAAATTGAAAATCAGCTAAATATTTTTTATGTTGATATGCCTTCAAATTTTGTACATAAATTGGACCTTAGGAAATATGACACACTTACACTTGGTGACTTTTGAATTTTTTCCACTAGAGACAATGATCCATCACAGTCTTTGTTTGCTAGTGTGTGCAAAATGTGTTTTGATACTATTGGTCAAGGCGTCATTTGCATCCATTTTGCAGTTCTAATTTGATCATTACTTTACACACACATCAAATTTCCTTAAAATGAATTTTGCAGAAGTATCTTATAAGTACATTCTAAAATACGAGAGTACATAAAAGTTCATAATCATATGTATACCGTCTGAATCCCATGGTTGGGAAAAATTAAGTTTTGAAATAGTGATTTTTTTGAAAAATGTGTGGTAAAAAAATAGATAATTTTTTTGAGTTTACGTGTAAAATTATTTTATGGGAGAATGTATGATTGAAATGAATTTTAGAAAAAATGAATTTTGAGAAAAATAGAACCCGAAGATATGCAAAATCTTGCATTTTAACCAAAACTAATCCCGATTGAGTTGTACTATATAGCCTTCAGAAATTAGAACCATTCTAAGGATCAATTAAACTCTAGCAAGTATTTATCATTAGCTTAGTTCTCTATCAATGGAATCAGATTTAGATGAATAACACCACTTCTTTAAGTAAACATAGTTTCGGAGCAAAAAATCATGTTGACATCTTAAAATTTCCAGACTCGCTATAGCCAAAGGAGATTTTATATTGATTACGTGCAATAGGGAGTTAAGTCTAGTTAATAGGTATTTACAAATTCCCGTGTGTCCCTTTTTTTTTTTCTTAAAAAAAAAAAACTAAGAACCATTATAATTATTGCGCCTATCGAGAGAATAAATTAGGCACACTGTAAACACTAAAACTTAGGAAATTAAAAATCCGTTTTAATTAATCAGTTTAAACAACTAACATCAGGCAATCAGAATATCCTATAAACAATTTTTCAATAGTTCTAACTGCAACGTGTTGATTAAATCAGTGTTCTAAGATTATAATTAATTGTGAAAATTAACTAACATATTAAAATATGAACACCGGATATAACATGGTAAACCCTAAAAGAAAACATCTACAAACCCCATGTCATGGGTCAAACAATCCACTAAATCAAACGAAAAAAAATATAGAAGTCTCAATTTTGTAATTTCGCAAAATTAATAAATAACAATCAAAAGAAATCCAAGAACGACTCTCTCGTTTTTTTCTTCTTTTGACTTGATGTGGAAGTGGAATAAAACCCCTCGACTTTATCCATTTCACTATTGTACTCGACCGTAACCACCACTTGAATTAAGAATCACAATTCCTACTTACTTCAATAGTTTGATCAAGCTCTGGTTTGTTTTTTTCAAATACGATTAAAGAAGAACATTTTATTTTTAATATAATCTATGAAGCTTGGAGTTTGTTCGGTCTTGCATGATTCTGAAAGTCCTTCACACAAAAGGTCGCCAACGGGTGTGTGTCAAACTAAAAGCAATTAATTCATCCCTTGATTTTCTGCTTTACTTATGTAAAGTGATTTACAAGACACGAATTGAACTACCCAAAAATCAACAATTAAACACGGCAAGTATATAATCATATTACATAAGATTTATTTTGATATGGTAATAAATAAATTTAAGGAAAGTTTAATATTTAAACCTATCTTTTCTTAACTTTAATTATTTAACATATCAAATAATATTTAGAAAGGTAGGTAAATAAATCTATTTTAGCTGCAATATAGAAATTAAAAATTGCATCCTCTTTGGTGTTGAAACCCTAAAATCCGCGGCCATAGAATTTTGTTGAACCATCCAGTCAGGTAGGATTGATTGTTTGTTTAGACAACACCCCATTTTCATGTTTTTATTAGTCTATATTATGTAATCCAACAAAATTAGTATGTAAATAAAACAATCTTCCCCTTTGAATTAGCTTAATTTTAAAAATTAAGTTTGGATTTTTAATGTCATATTTTTATTGTGTGTTGAGTGTTGATCAAGTTATTCACATGAGCTACTCCCCTTAGTTAATTCTCACTTAAAATACACAACTCCTCTAACTCACACAACCTATGAACTGAAAATCATGAATGGGACCAATGTTCTACATAGTATGTAAGGAATAATAACAATAAGATATACAGTAAAGTACCAATGACATAGAACAATATATCAATACTGCAAACTGAAAAAGTTCATCCAATTTAAAAAATTTCAATCTGGCCTACATACCACATATTAATTTCATGTTTTTCATCCATCATCTTCAAAACCTACTCCTACTTTTTTAAAATTAAAAGCCCTCTATCAAGATTGGGAGGGAACACATCAACCAGCTAGAAGTGTATCAAGTTATACAGTCATCAAGGTGTGTGAACCAAATAGTTAGGATTTATATCAAGTTATACAAAATCATCAAATAGTTAGATCAGATAGTTAGAGGTTAGGATGACAGAACCAATCAAGAGGCAGATTTCTTGGACTTCTTAGTAGGAGCAGAAACAGTAGCAACAGTTGCTTTAGGCTAACTTGATGGAGGTTAGAATCTTGTTCCTTCGGTGCTGCAGGAGTGGAATTGGTTGGTTCTTTAGGTAATCAGTCTCCCCCCTTACGTATACCTACCATTTATAATATGTGAAAATAACTTGAAACTACAAAAATTCTAGATCAAATGTAATGAGCAATTTCTTAATTTGTAGCAGCAAATAAGGTTGAATTGACACCACCTAATCGACCTAGATTTTGTTTTTAAACATTTTCGCTCAATTATCTCTTTTTACAGTGGATACTAGGGTTTACAGCCAAATTTGGACTGTTGATCAGAAAATCTATGAGAAATCCCACACATGTCAAATGTATCAATCAAATCAATTTCATAATCGGTTCACAATTATGAAGATTAATCATGAAGTTTTCAATCAGCTATTTGTTCACAATTAAATTCAATTAATTTATCAGATTAAAATGTAAGCATGTGATTTGACCATTAGACTAATCAATTATGAATAATGTCCTAACCAAAATTGACACTTGCTGTAACTCAATGCAAATGTGCATTTCAAACCGCCATCATCTAAAATTGTCTATGTAGATATAAAAATATATGTGTGCCAGGATTGAGCAAGTATATAATATTTTTAATATTCTTTTGAATGCTCATTGTGTCGACTCTTTTCATTTTTCTTTTAAAGCACAGTCTCTTCAATTCACAAAGTTGACTTTCACACAGCCATAGGGGTAGCCCTTTTCTCATGACTTATGTTCATTATCAAAGATGGTTTCACACACCAATAGTGGTAGCCCTTTCCTCCAATGAATTTGTTTGTTTACACCATCACATTGCAGTGCAGAGAGACAGATACTGACCATTAGTCTAAACTCAAACACTTGTTACCTTAAGATGACAACCTAGTCAATAAATGGTCACAATTGAAGTGGTCACAATGTCCTAATAGGTGTATTTAATAATTTACAATAAATTATAGTGAGCAAACCACATTGATAGGAGGATCCAAGATCATCTCAACAATTACAAATCAATCAGAAATTCATATCTTGTGACATTTGCAAGAAAAGTCCCAATTTTTCTTTTTATCCTTTTCAATTTTACCAAATAATAGGAGAATCCAAGTTTGTTTCAACAATTACAAACCAATTAGAAATTCACATCTTGTGATATTTGCAAGAAAAGTCTCAATTTTTTTCTTTTTATCCTTTTCAATTTTTTTTTTTTTTTGTTTTTATATGAATAAAAGCAACACACATGCAAACAAAGTGAAAACACTAAATAAAACATTAAAAATACATGTACATTAAAAAGGTTTAAAGCATCATGCATATGCCCACGACTTTTTATCAAATCTGACAGTATCTAAAACCTTAGTGAGTAAATCAGCGAGTTGTCCTTTAGTGTGAATGTGTTCTAGGATAATTATATTCCTTTCCACTAAGTCTCTAATGAAGTGATGTCGAATATCAACATGCTTAGTCTTAGAATACTGAACATGATTCTTAGAGATGTTTATAACATTAGTATTATCATAGAACATGGTAAGAGTTTTGTTCAATACCATAATCACTAAGCTTCTACTTCATCTATAGTAGCTGTGTACAACAACTATCGATAGGGATGTACTTAACTTCTACAAAAGACAAAGAAATAAAGTTTTATTTCTTAGTAAAGAGATAAGATTATTACCCATGTAGAAACAGTCTCCAAATGTGCTTTACTGTTATCCACTTTTCTTGTCCAATTAGCATCTGTATATCCTGCAATACAGGAGTTAGAATCTTTAGTATATCATAAACCAAAACTAGATATGCTATTGACGTGTCTAATGACTCGTTTAACAACTACTAAGTGAGATTCCTTTGGTTTGGCTTGATGTCATGAATAGACTCCAACGTTGAAGGCTATGTAAGAAGGCTTGCAGTCAAATACATCAAGCAGTAAAATCATGCTCTTGTATATAGTGGGATCGACGTTCTTGCCATGGTCATCTCTACAGATCTTTAAGGACATAGCCATGGGAGTCCGATTGACTTGGTATTTTCTAGATAAAATTTTCTTACTAGATTCTTCGCATACTTAGCCTGTGAAATGAAGATCGCTGCATGAACATGTTTAACCTACAAACCCCAGAAATATTTTAGTTCACCCACCATACTCATTTCAAACTCGTTTTTCATAAGATTAACAAGCTCACTGGATTTTGTTTCAGATGTAGATCCAAACACTATGTGATCATTGAGCCACAATAAATCTTAACTTGAGTTGTCTGATAAACAATATTTTATTAGCTCTATATTCCTTCTCAAGTAGAAACATAGTAAGTCTTTCATACCAAAGTTGGAAAGCTTGTTTTAGCACATACAATGCATTTTAAAGCTTGAACACGTAGTCACGAAGATATAGACCAATAAATCCTTTTAGTTGCTCAATATAGGCTTCTTCATCTAAAATTCTATTTTAAAATGCACTATTGACGTCCATGTGATAAAGTTTGAATCCCTATTGACATGCAATAGACAATATTAGTCTAATATATTCAAGTTTGCCATAGAAGCGAATTTCTCTTCAAAGTCCACTCCTTCAATTTGGGTGTAACCTTGTGTAAATAGTCGAGCCTTGTTTCTAACAATGTTGCCATGCTCATCTGATTTGTTCTTGAAGATCCATTTGGTTCTAACAACGTTTGTATCTGTTGACCGTGGTACTGGCTTTATACATTATTTTGCTCAGATTGAGCTAATTCTTCCTACATAGCTGACACCCGTGATTCATCACCAAGTGCTTCAATCACGTTTTTAGGTTCAATATGTGATGTGTAGTATACATTCCTGAGTTTGGTGGCAAGTCTCCATCTAGTCACCATTCCATCTCCAAGATCAGAAAGTTTATTATGCAAATGGTGTGGTTTCTGAATCCAAGTAAGATGTTGCATTCTTTCATGCAGTTCACTATCTTCTTCTGGTGTGTCACCACCTGCAGTGGCTAGTTAAGAATCGCCAGAACTGGGTACAAGAGGGTCAAGCTGACTATAATTCTTTAGCATCTGCATCACAATTTTCCCGAGTATTCTGAGTAGTTTCAACCTATTCCTCCAAGTTTTGAATCTTAGGTTCCTGTGAATAAAAAGAGTAATCATCAGTATCATTAATTTTAACATTTATGGATTCAATAATAGTTTGAGTCCTCATGTTATATACTCTACAAGCCCAAAGATTTTCTACATAGCCAATGAACACTTCTTTATCACTTTTTTAAGGTCAAATTTTCCCAATGTTCCATATCATTGACACATAACACTTGCTTTCAAATGTATGAAATTATTTTGTGACTTGGTTTTCTATCTTTCCAGATTTCATAAGGTGTTTTTAAGGTACTAGTTCTCAATGATACACTATTTAAAATATAGCAAGCAGTATTTACAGCTTCAACCCACAATTTTATAGAGCATTTCTTACTATTCAACATTACCTTAACCATTTCCTGTAGGACCTATTCTTCATATCAACAACACCATTCTATTCAGGGGTTTTAGGAGCAGAAATTTATGAACAATACCATACTTTTCACAAATATTAGAAAAGCTAGCATTCTCAAACTTATTATCATGATCACTCCTAATTCATACAATTTTAGTCTCCTCCACGCATTTTTTAATAATCAATTTTTGATATGAGAATGTAAATCTTTCAAAGACATCTCAATTTTTCCTTAAGAATTCTACCAAAGTGAACCTCGAGAAATCATCAACAACCACATAGATATACATCTTATCACCGAGATTTTCAGTTTGAATTGGCCCCATGAAATCAATATATAGCAATTCATGATAGTGAGAGGTAGTATGAAGCAAACCTTGTTTATGAAAATTTCTAGTTTGTTTACCTTTCTCGCATGCACAAACATTCAGATTTGTTGGTAAGCTTAGGAACTCTTCTTACTACATCAAGTTTAGTAAGTCTGACCAGATCACCATAATTTAGGTGTCCCAAGCATTTGTGCTACAGATATGTCAAGTTATCTTTTGAAACATGGCATGTAACTTTAGATTCAAGTAGATAACACTTATCACTTGACCTAGCATCACGTAGGACATAACTACCATCATTTTTCATTATCTTACATACGCTTTTAGTAAACATTACCATGAGTTAATAATTACATAGTTGACCTATACTAACCATGTTAGCTTTTAAGTCAGCAACAAATAAAACAGTATTCAAAAGTAACTAGACCACCTATATGACTTTTATAGTTAGTTAGTATAGAACAATTAGCAGTCATGCATTTAGAGCAGCCGTTGTCCAAGTACTAAGAGTTGGGTTCAATAGATTTATATACTATATTGACTACATAGCAACTAAGATAACTTTTCTTACCCATACTTGCCTCTTCTAGTAATAGAATTATGTTTTAAAGTAACAACATGCAAGTTAACCCTTTTTGTAGCCTGTTATTTCTTGGGAGATAAACAGTGAAGTAAATCGTGTCCATACTTACCACAAAAAATACATCTAATAGTGTGCTGTGTCTTACCTTTTTAATTTTGAGGGTGATTCTTTACCTAATTACCTGATGAAATTATCTGAGTCACGTGTTTAGTGGTGGTCAAAACCTACAGATGTGAATCAGACACTACTACTATCCTATTGTCAAGGCATCTGTCTAGTACTCTAACTACAGTCTGACTATTTGTGTATCATATCCAGTTTCGTTAACAAACTTCAACTGAGTAGATTCTTTATCTTTTCATTTCCCTTCATAACCTAAACCTTCTTTGGTACTCAAGGTCCTTTCATAGCTAAGAACTACATTTAGGCGGGCGGATACAATGGGTAGTTGTTTTACTCTCTCCTTGGTATGACTCAGTTCAGCAAAGAGCTCCAAAACTTGATTCTTCTTCTCCTTTAAGAGTTTGGATAGAGTTTCATTTTCAGTACCAACCATGACTATTTCTTTTTCAATGGACTCAATTATCGCATGAAGGGTGATATTATTTTCTTATTTAATTTCCAAATTTTCTTCAGGATGGTGCATTCAGTACATATCCGAGTTGGTCCAACTATGTCTTTAACCAGTGATTTCGTACTTATAGGAAACAATTGTAGTAAGTTAAAATCAAACTGTAGGTTGACAGTAAACGAGGTTACCTGATTATCGTCGAACTGTTCTCCTTGTCTGAGTTTTATTTTTTGTCTTCATCCTCACTCCATGAGATATTTCATTGCTTTCTTGGAACAAGACTTCTTCAGCGTGTTATCACATTCAGATGCTATGTGTCCATATTTCTCACATTCATGGCATTGGATAGGATTTTTAGTTCTCTCCATAAATGTAGGTGGATTTTTCCTTGAATTGTTAAAGAATTTTTTCTTTGTGCTGGTTGAGGTTTGGAATTTTTTCATTTTTGATTATTCTTCAAAAAAATTTTAAACTATTTATTAAGCATGGTCATATCTCCATTAGTTTCAGTTTCAATTTCATCATTTTCAACATCTTTTTGTCTTTGAAGGCAACTTCGGATCCTTTTTCCTTCTCTCTTTTATGGAGATGTAATTCATATGTCATTAAGAACCCAACCAACTTGTTCACATTATGCTTTCGATGTTTTTACTCTCCTCGATGATAGTCACTTTGGAATCTATTAGGTAGTGATCTAAGAATTCTTCACACTTTGCTTTTAGAATACTACTTTCTCAAAGCAGACACCGAGTTGGTAATATCTCTTAGCTTGACGTAGAAGTCCTTAAATTGTTCATCATCTCTCATAGTCAATTGTTCAAATTCAAGGATGAACATTTGGAGTTTTGAGGACTTCACAATGGAAGTTCCTTCATTTGCAACTTGTAAAATGTCCCATGCTTCCTTGGCTACCTTGCATGTAAAAATGAAGTGAAACTTGTTAGAATCTATAAAAGAAAAAAATGTATTAATGATTTAGAATTATAACTAGCATTGCTAAAATCAGTAGTACTCTATTCTTCAGTCATTTTCTCTCGTTCATTCTCATTTTCAATCGTAGCGAATTTTTTTATATCTATATATGATAGAGTTTCAAGCTTTTTCATCGAAAGATTGGATATAAACCTACATCCTAGTATTCCAATATGCATAGTTTGTCTTGCTAAGACAAAAGGTCTAAAAGGTGATTCGTCCATTACTAGATTTTATATAGATCACACTTTTTAAAAGTGAACCCGCTCTAATACCAAGTGTAAATACTAAGTTTTATTTGATATGGTTGTTGTAAATACTAAAATCTAGTTAATTTAACAATTTGTCTCAATTATTCGTTTCAAGCAAATTTCGTCTATCAGTCAAAATTTCCTATAGGCAGTTTCACACTTAGTTATGACTAAATTAAGTTAACAAACTAGTTTTCTACGAGAATTAATCAAATACGGAAATAAAAAAGAGTGAACACCAGATATAACGTGGTAAACCTCTAAGGGAAACATCTATTTTACCCATCCCATGAGTAAAATAACCCACTATCAAATAATAAAAAATACAATAGTTTTGATTTTTTAATTTTGCAAAATTAACAAAAACAATCAAAAAGCAAATAAAGAAAAATTTCCTCATTTTCTTATTCTTTTGACTTGTTGAAGAAGTGGAATTAAACCCTTTGGTCCTGACTTTATCGCCAATTCACAATTGTATTCGATCGCAACCAATACTTGGATTAAGATTCACCAACTTAACTCACGTCAAGTAGCTTGATCTTTGAGTATGATTCTATCATTCACGCTCTAATGTGTTCTCTTCAATTACAGTTGAAAATCACGATTTTTGCTTTGAGATACTTCATTGGAACATTAAGTCAGGCTGAACTCACTAGAGATGGTGAGAACTTGCTGCAGATTCACCAGGTGAAGACAAATTTTCTCAAAAGCACCAGTCTGTCTCTTAATGATGTTATTTACTTATATAAAGACTCTTTGAAGGCACAAAAAATTTTCATCTAAATTATGACAGTTTTATATGGTAAGAATAATATATCATTTGTTTGATATGGTAAATAATACTTAAGGAAAGTTTTGATTTGTTAAATCAGTCTTTCCTTATTTTGATTATTTGACCAATCACACCACATTCAAGATGGTAAATATATATTTCTCTGTAGACTGATATATGGAAGGCAAATATTGCATCTCGTTTAGAGCATTGAAACCTTAAAATCAGCAGCCAAGAACTCAGTTGAACCTGTACCCATCTAGTCAGTCGTGACTCACTGGCTAACCTGTTTGGATTGCACCTGATGATCACATTTTTGGCACATGTTTTGATATTTAAAAATTATTCTAATTTACGTAAGCTAATAAATAAGTAATGAGCAAAAATAAAAAATATATTTTACTTACAATCTCCTCCTTTAGCTTAGCTTCATTTCAAAAACATCTTTTAAATTTGTAATGTCACTTTTGTGAGTGTGTGTAGAGTGTTTGCAAAATAAAGTACATGAACTATTCCCTCTCAGACTAGTTCTCACTTGTAACACACAGCTCCGCCTAACTCAAGCATTCTAAAACTCATGTTTTTGTCATTAAAATATACCACTCCCTCATTTTTAAATTGAAAGCACATCATCAAAAGTTAGGAAGTAAAAAGTTTGATCAAGTAGTTAGAGTCAGAAGATAGAACAAGCCAATTATTGGACTTCTTGGCATGTAGGCTGAACTGACCCTTCATATTCGACTTAGATTTGGTTTCTAAACATTTTTCCTCAATTAAACTTTTTGCAGTGGATACTAGAATTTACTACCAAATTTAAACTATTGATCAGAAAATCTGCGAAAAGCCCACATGTTCAATCACACAAAAATACGAAAATTGAATTAACCTCCACAATTATCTTAAAATTCTGAAGATAACGTATGAAATCTCCATTCAGATATTTGCTCACAATTAATTCAATTACTTTCTTAGATTGAAACATAAGTGTGTGATAGGACCGTCTAGACTAATCAATCATACACCATGTCCTAACCAAAATTGTCACTTGCACTAACTACATGTAGAAGTGTATTTTGAATCAACAATCATCTGAACTTGTCTTTGCAAATAAAAATATGTGTATGCCAAGCTTGAGCACGTATATAATTTTTTTCAATATTTTTTTGATTGCTCGTGTGTTGACTTTTTTCAAATTTCTTTTAATTCATTATTTTTAATTGATGGAGTTGACTTTCACACAGCCATAGGATTGCCCTTTTCTCATGACTTATGTTCATTCTCAAAGACAGCTTCACACACCCATGGTGGTAGTGCTATTCTCTAATGAACTAGTCTATTTGCACAATATCGTATTGCAAAGCAGAGAGACGGATACTAACCATTGGTCTACACTCAAGCACTTGTCACCTTAAGATGACAACCTAGTCAGTAAATAGTCACAATGTCCTAATGATGTACTTTTCTGACAATAATTTACCATAAGTGAAAGTGAGCATACTACACTGATTGGATATTTCAATTTCATCTCAATAACTACAAACCAATCAGAAATTTATATCTTGTGACATTTGTAAGAAAAGTCCCAATTTTTCCTTTTATATTTTTTAATTTTTTTGTTTTTCATATAAATGCAAAATACATGCAGACAAAAAGAACATAAAAAATCAAACAATGTACATCGAACTGGCTTTTAATGTATATGCAATGCCAATGACTTTTCATAAAGTTTCAAATCTGATAGTGACTAAAGCCTCGGAGAGTAAATCAACCAGTTGTCGTTCAATATAAATATGTCTTATGAAAATAATATTTCTTTCAACTAAGTCTCTAATGAAATGATGTCGAATAACAATGTGCTTAGTTCCAAAATGTTGAACAAAATTCTTAGCGATATTTATTATGGCAGCACATGGTAATAGAATCTTGATTAATACCATAGTCACTAGCATCTGCTTCATTCAGAGTAGCTATGTGCAACAAGTACCTACAACAATGTACTCAGCTTTTACGGTAGATAATGATATAGAGTTTTGCTTCTTACTTAGCCACAATATAAAATTATTATCCATGTAGAAGTAACCTTCAAATGTATTTTTCGCATCAACCATGTTTTCTCCCCAATCAGCATCTGAATATCTTAGCTTGTGGGATAAAGATCACTTTGTTACAATCATGTTTGTATTAGTTGGCCGATGTACTAGCTCTCATACATTAGTTCACTCAAATTGAGCCAATTCTTCCTATATTTCTAGTAACCAAGATTCATCACCAAGTACTTTAATCGCATTTTTGGGTTCAATAACTGACTTGTAATACACATTCTTGAGTTCTGTGGCAAGTTTCCCTCTAGTCATTATTCCATATCAAGGTCTAAAAGAATGTTCTCTAGTGGATGAGCCTTTTGGATTCGGTAGGAGACTGTCTTTTGTTTTGTTGTTCATTGTCTTTCTCTGGTGGGTCAACACCTCTAGTGGCGGGAGCATGATTTTCAGAAATTGTTATCGGCAGTTCCGTCTAACTGTTACTCCGTGAATATGCAATACAGTTTTCTTGAATATTCCGATCATCTTCAATCTGTTCTTCCAGATTATGAAACTTAGCTTCTTACAAATAAGAAGAGTAATCACCAGCATCGTCAATTTTAATATTTATGGATTCAACAATAGTTTGAGTCCTCATGTTATAAACTTTATAAGCTTGACTAGTTTTTGAATACCCAATGAACACTCCTTCTTCACTCTTAGGCTCAAATTTTTCCAAATGTTCCCTATCATTTAACACATAACACTTGCTACCAAAAGTATGAAAATACTTGAGATTTGGTTTCTTACCTTCCTAGATTTCAAAAGGTATTTGAGAGATACCAATTCCGAAGGATTCACGATTTAAAATATAGTGAGCATTGTTTACAACTTCAGTCCATAATTTAACGAGGATTTTTTTACTATTCACATCACCCTAGTCATCTCTTATAAAGACATATTCTTCCCCACTCCATTTTGCTCAGGGGTTTTAGGAGCAGAAAACTTATGAGAATATGATATTCTTGATAAAATCTAGAAAAGTTAACATTTTTAAATTCCTTACAATGATCACTCCTAATTCTTACAATATCGGTCCCCTCAATGTGTTTTTCAGTGGTGAACTTTTGATATAAGAATGTTAATCTTTCAAAAAATAAGATTTCTCTCTTAAAAAGTCTACCAAGTGTACCTAAAGAAATTATCAACTATAACAAAGATATGTCTTTTATCACCAAGACTTTCAGTTTAAATTGTCCCTACTAAATCCATATGGAGTAATTCAAGAGAGTGAAAGGTAGTAAGAAACTGACATTGTCTATGAAATGTTCTAGTCTGCTTACCTTTTCGGCATGAACGATACATACCTTTAGGTCTTTTTGTAAGCTTAGAGATTTTTCTTACAGTATTAATTTTAGTGAGATTGACAAGATTTGTATAGTTCAGATGTTGACAAGATTTGTATAGTTCAGATGTCCCAACCATTTGTGCCATAGGTCTATACAGTCAGCATTAGATGTATATATGCAGTACCAGATTCAAACAATTAGCATTTATCACTAGACCTACTGCCATGTAGGATACAACTACCATCATTTTTCATTGCCTTACACGTTATTTTTAAAAATAACCATGAGTTCATCATTGTTAGGTTTTTAGTATTGGTGATTTTGTGGACAAAAATACTGATGTGTAACATGTTGTAAAAGTCAAGGACCTAGGGTATAATTTGTATAAATTGGGTTATGAGGTCTAGGATTCAACATGACAAGTGGAGAAACACGATGCCGCATTTTCACTAGCCTATTGTCTGGACACTGCTTGAGCGACAAAAACAGAATGCATGTTGCCCGCCTATTGCTGAGCTCTCGCTCGAGCGACAGTGTGTCGCTCGCATGTCGCTAGCTTATCGCTCGAGCGACATGTGGATCCGAAAAATCTTAATTTGTGTTTTTAAATATATTTTTTCGACTCATTCAACCCAATCACTCTCTCATATAAATATCCAAGTCATTGCATGAAAATTGGTGGTTGCTTCATTGTGCTTTAATTGAAAGACACTTTCACATCATTAGAGATATCCAAGAACATAATTCATTGATTGATTCATCCACATCAATCTTGAGATTCGGCAACTAAGTTTTGGAAAAACATCAAATTGAAGAATCCAAAACACCTGACTTCTTTAACACTTCGAGGAAGGTACTTTCTTAGTTGGATTTCAGAAATTTCTGGAGGTTGAGAGAGGTTGGACTACAAGCGCAGAAAGAAAAATAGGAATATGTGATTCCTGGGTATCCACTTGGAAGAGATAATTACAGATGACTGTGGGTCTGAAATTTATAGTAGATCTTGAAAGCTATAGGAGGTAGATCGGGAGATCTAGCAGGTTGGCTAGACAGTATCTACGGTAGTAGATCGTGAGTTTGGAGGAACATCAGATCTTGGATATTACAGGAATTACAACAGCGGGAACTAGTGGAAGTTGCTAGGTTGGAAACGAACTGTAACTCACATTGTCTATAGTGGAGATAACTGGCTTGATCCAGGAGTTTTTACCCAATTGGGTTTCGCCGTCATCATATTGGTGTTCGTTATTTATTGCTTTCCATATTACCAAATGTGGTATTCAAACATATGACAGTTGAATTGTATACTTAATCATCTAGAAACTATTAAAAAGTGACTTGTTGCTTTTAATAGATTAATTCTACATGTAAGGTCAAACTTAATTAGTAAATCGTGAACTTCCAATTGGTATCGGAGCCTAAGTTTGATTCATGGCCTTACTTTATCGAGATGAGTTAATCAGTTTATAATTCAGGATCTAAGTGTGATATGGAACTTTAGGAGGCTTATGAATAATTATTTGATGAGAGTCTTAAAAT
>CAIGRN010103094.1:0-18111 GCA_903798345.1 Fraxinus anomala | reverse complement strand
AGGATCAAGCCCCCACTAGACCCAAATGGCTCCGCCCTTGGCAGAAATTTACACAATTAATTCTGATATAAAAACTAGCAATAAAGATTTGTATTTAAATTTTTTTACCCCCCAGTGCATAGAATATTCAGTGTTTCTTTTATTATTTTCAGGTCTACACACATAGAACAAACTAATAATTAGAGAAAAGACATGCCACCTTCTGCTGAACTGGAGAACCTGGAGGAACCCCAATTTAATTGGGGAAAGAAAAGAGGCCGTGGTGGAAAATTGAAAAAAGTCCAATTCTATGAATCATTTACTTATGATGAGGTGGATTATACTTTACATGATTGTGTATACATGAACGTTCAAGATGAACCTGTACCATACATCGGCAAGCTCGTAAAGATATGGGAAGATGCTGGCGAGTCCAAGAAAGTAAAAATTCATTGGTTTTTCCGTCCCTCAGAAATTTCATATTATCTAAGAGATATGGAGGTAGCTGAGAATGAATTATTCTTTGCCACGGGTGAAGGCAATGGCCTTGCAAATATCAACCCTCTGGTAATTATGTTCTTTCGCTTTGACCTGGTATCAACAAACTATGCATTTTTTCTAACAGTGTTTTCATGCATAACTATGGGTAAAATTATAATGATATCGTAGTCTTGTTTGTAAGTTGTTTGCTTAACTTATTGGGTAGGCTTTTTCTAACAGCAAAGAATCACAGGTTTTGCGCTTGCTTTATTTTATATGATAAATTAAGTGGGAAAGATTGTGATTCTGGAATAGTCTCATTTGGAAGATGAGGAACAATAAAATTGATAGTTTCTCTGTATATGGCTCGTATAGCTATTATCTATGTAAAAGTTTATCAGATGGGGGGGGGGGGGGGGGGGTTCGCATTTATTCTAATGGAATGTTTGGAGAGGATGGAGTCCTTGAAAAGATCTTTTGCAAATGGGCTAGCAGAGGACTTAGAGTAAAGAGATTTTACCAGAGACTTTAGGGCTAGGATAAGATGAATGGTAGAACAACATTTTGTAAACCTGATACAGCTGGAGGAATATCTTATAAGGATGACCATGTTATGCCTTTGAGAGTGAATTTTCTAATATTTATGCTACAAAAAAGTCAATACGAGGCATATGGTGCGAAGAGTTGATGACAATTTTTGGTCAACCTTGTACAGTTGTATATAGCTTTATGTTTTTTGATAGTGCTTATAAGTAGTAGGTCTATGGAATGTGCGGATAATAAGTCATGGGTTTTACGATGTGTTGACAAAATTATGTTTAACCACACATTCTTTCAATAAATTTCTTTCAATAAAATAATTTTAAATGTATACCCATAACATTTCTTTCCTTTTTAACCACGTTTTCCAAAAAATCACTTTTTCACAAAATCACTTCTAAAAAATGCAAAATCAAACAAGGGCTATGTGCTTGTCTTCGATGAGGGTCGTGCTCTTGCTACACAATTCTAGCCCAAATTCTGGAATATTTTGAGATTTGTGAGAAGTGAAGACTAACCTTAATATACAAAGTATCCTCTTGGTTACAGTCCATTGAGGTAGGAGACCTGTGAGACATAACCTAATTCCTTTTTTCTATATTTTTCTTCCTTTGGTCTCTACCTGTGATTTTTCTATTGAAGTCAAAGCAAACAAAAAATTTCAATTAGTTAGTTGTTTCATTTCTATTCGATTTTTAGATCGAGTTGTAGATTAGTAGTTCTTATTCAATTATTACTTCATAATTTTTTATTGCTACTTCATCGATCGATTTTATGTTATAAGTTCAAAATTAGATTTTTTTTTTTTGTTATAATCTGATATTGTAGAGTTTTCTATATGATTTATGGTTTATTGGACTATAATGTTGAAGTTTTGTATCTTGTTCAATTTATTTCATATTGAAGTTTATGCTTTGAAGTGCCTCGAGAGGTTATGCCTTCCTTGATTTAGCCTCTCTCCGATGCATAGTTTTTGTACCAAGTAGAAATGTTGCCTGCTGGCGACTTCCTAAACTATCATGTTGCTGCACAACGAACTAAATTTTATAGCATCAGTGGAGCATGTATGTCTTTATATTTTTCAGGTTCCTTTTTGTTTTTATCCTTATTACCATTAGTTCCACTAGTGATGCTTACCAAGGACTCTGCCCTTCGTCCTTTTGGATGATTCTCCGAGTCATTGGTTTCCGGTCAATAGATCTTCAGTTTTTGTTTATGGTCTATTTTCCACGCCGCATGAGAAAACAAAACATTGTAGGGAGATTGAATGTTGTCATCTAGAGTGGTAATGGAATAAATACAATATCATGCAATTAATATTATATATCATAATGCATACAAATCCAACAAGCTATTGGTTTATGTATGGACACTAATGTTGTGAGGGGATGTAGTTATATAAAAGCAACTACGCAAATGTGAATAATGAAGGTTTGATTATGAGTAAGTTAGTGCCTATCTTCTATGGATAAAGATTGACAACTTTTAGTGAGAGGTGTTAGATAAATATTGATCGGATGATAATTTGAATAAATTGAATTAATGGTTATTTGTAGCTAATTTGGGGGATGAGAGTGGGGTTGATGAAGATTATAAGTGAACTTTTATTACTTGGGGTTGTAATGGCAAGAATACCAAGGACTTGTTAAGATCGTTTCCAAACTATAATTAAAATTGAGTTTCTCAAAAATGTATATAGAAACAAAATTTGGAATTTTATTGAAATTGGAAAACATAGATTGATGTTTTTAGTATTTCTTTTCAAAAATAATTGAAATAGAAATGTTATTAATGAATGAGGTAGAGAAATGCGAAAGCACTTCTTATGAGAATGTGTTTTTGAGTTTTAGTTTTTGAAATAACTACCAACTTGGACCTTCAAGTTCTTACAATAAATTCCTTTCGATGTGAAAAACATGATTAAGAGATTGAGGGCAAGAAAAGGCTCCAATGAAGAAGCTAAAGAAAGAGTTGACAATGTAAAGTCTTTATGTGAAGGAATATCAACTAGCGAATGGAAGGGGGGAGAGAATGATTTTGATGCCGTAGATGGGTTGTGACATGAAGAGAGAGAGTTTTGAGAAGCCAAGTGTTAGGTTTTTCGAATACTTATTATATCATTCTATTAAACTATGTAGAAGCTTGGAAAAACAATGTTGGCCTATACTGTAAACTTACTATTAAGTTAGTAACGATTACTTCAGACAAATGATATCACCAATAATCGAATTAAAGGGAGCTTGAGTCTTTACCAAAGACTTCATCTTAAAGTGTTTCTTAAGCTTAGTGAAAGATTGCTTTCAATTGGACTTGGGACATTTATGTTTTGCTAAGATGAAGATCTCAAGGTTTGTCAAGCATTGTTGGCAATCAATTGTGCGATCTTAAGCATCTAGATCAGGACAGTGCAAGTTTAGTTTACATTCACTTGAGCTTTTACCATTATACTTGGAGCTTTTAGAGAAAGTTACATTCGCAATGATACTTTGATGCGAACGTGAGTGTCGGACACAACACGAGTCCTATATGGTGACACATTATATTTCAAAACATGTAGGACAAAGTATGGGTGTCGAATAAGGGTACATATCTAGGAGTTGAATACTTTTTCTTCTAGAACTTAGGATACAAGGATACGACTAAAAAGAATTCAAAAACTTAACA
Source organism: Fraxinus anomala (assembly GCA_903798345.1). NCBI lineage: Eukaryota > Viridiplantae > Streptophyta > Magnoliopsida > Lamiales > Oleaceae > Fraxinus > Fraxinus anomala. Next base: position 14,448 of record CAIGRN010103094.1, on the reverse strand, counting down.
TTGGTACGAGGTTAAGTTTTTACAAACATAAATTTTTTTAATATTACATGCAAATAATTTAAGATGTTTTTTGGGAGTGTAGCATTAAATGGACTTAGTTTCATGCCTTAGAAATCTTGGTTTTATGCCTCAAAATCAATTTTATTGTCTTAAAAATTGTAGTCCACTCATTTTCTTCTTCTTTCCATGGCGATTTCCTTTCCATAATTCTGCCACATTCACTTCTAATTTGAAAGGGTCCAACACATGATCCATACCTATACTCACTTCGTGTCGTATCTTGTTGTGTCGGCTACATCATACAAAGTGAGTAGTCCGAGCAGCATATGGCGTAAATGTAAGTAATAAGTTTTTAAATTTTTACGCATGTATTTGAACAATTAGTGGTGAGTTCCAATTTTCATTGGGAAACACATTTATAATTGTTTATTCTAATTTTAAAGGTAGTGGGTCTCATAAAATTGAGAACCGTACCCTCTAGTGCACAATATTAAGGGCTTGAAGATTCATTATAGTCGCAATAGAAGATTAAGTACATTGTAGCAATTTCCACTAAGGTGAGTCTCCATTGCAAATTGGCAACATTTAAACACTGGATCAACACCACCGGCTTGCAAAAAAGGAGTTTGACTCTTCTCTTTATTTCTCTGTTTTCCTTTTTTTTTTTTCATGTTTGAACACTTCAACGTTTTGAAGATGCTATCGTGGCTTTTTGACAGCATGTTCGAGACGTGTTTGACACTTTGTTTAGTGCTTGTTTGTTAAAGTTTTTGTTTGCTCAAAAGATGGTCAAACTTTATTTTAACCACACATTTCATTGGACCCATAACTTTTATTCACTTTTCACCACACATTTCATGGGACCCACTAACTTTTATTAACTTCCAGCAACATCACGCACCCCCTTAATAGTTGAGATGAGAATAGATTTTCTAATAAGGGTTTGTTTATTCTGTGCTCCAAAATTACTAATAAGTAAATGCCTACCATTTGGTTAATTTTTTCCCCCATAGAAATTATCTGCTAGCATGACTTCCTATTTACCTTAGTTAATTACAACCATATTACTTTAGTCTAAGCCTTTGCCTTTTGTATGCATGATTCATTCTGCGATATGAAAATATGGCCCTTGTTTGGCTCCAATTTTTTAAAATTCATTTTCCCCAAATTCATTGTCAACCATACATTTTATGGGATCCACAACTTTTATTAATTTTTCAACTATATATTTCAGCAACTTTATCATAATCTACAAAAAAAATTGATATTTAGCCAAGTTAAACAGCGCCATACTGTTTTTTAGAGAATTACGAGTTTGTTATTTGTGGATATTGTAGGCTTGGAGAATCTAAAAAGTATAATAAAGTAATTATTTATTTTCTCCCAGTAATTCCCCAAAGCTAACATCAACAAACTTCATGTCCATTTGGTTGGCTTTTCCCCTTATTTCGATTATTTCTTATTGCTTATTAACTTAGTCTTTGCATTACACGTAAATACAAATAATATTTTTATGTAATGGTTTTATTTCCTATTGAAGCACAATTGAGCCTCCAGTTGCATTCACGAGTTTATGTGGGTCAATCGTGTTACTTCGTTTGGAGGTCACCATTGATTACTCTGTGATGAGTAGGTCGTCCATGATTTGAATTTGTATGATCAATATTGTCTATTTCTCTCTCGGGTTTGAAGTCTTTTCAACCTGGGCACGTGGTGGAGATTGTGACAATACTTTTCTCCGTGTTGCTTTTACAAAACTTTTTGTATCATCAAACCATCACCATTAATACAACACCAACATTATTATACCTATTGTACCTTCTTCAAATTTTATTAATTCACCCTTCATTACTTCATCAAGACCATGAATATGAGAAATGCCATAACTTTTTGATTTTTTAATTGATGTTCTTGTATTTAAAATTATATCTTATCATATGGTTGAACTGTATCTTCTAAAAGTTAAGCTGTTAGAGAAGGGCCACACATGCCTCCTCACGTGGGGACTCGAGTTATTTTTCGATGGAGTGCAAAATTTTCATGAAGTGGTAGCAGCAAGACTTCAACTCAGGAATTTTGCATGCTGTGCTACCATGTTGAACCATCTAATTTTTGTGGGAATTCCAAATATCAATATGATCCCTATTTCAATAACATATACACTTCATTGATAAATATTAAATATATAATTTTTTGTTTGTACAATTTCTCTATGTAAATTCTTTTCCCTTCTTTTTCTCAATTCTTTCTACTCCCATGTTTCTTTGTCATCTCTCTCCTGTTATGCATCAAAAGGCCTTGGAGGAATACAACTTTCCCCGTTTGGTGATATTATCACATATGTACTTCTAGTAAATTGACTCATGAGGTTGCCGTGTCTCGTTTTATGGAATTAGGAAGCGATTGCTGGCAAATGCAATGTCGTCTGCATCTCAAGTGACAGCAGAAATCCACAACCCTCAGTTGAAGAAATTCAGATGGCTGACTATGTATTTTACCGCCTTTTCGATGTCAAAAACTGTCAGATATTGGATAAGATGGACGATAAAGTGGGTGGACTTGATGGTATGTTACTTTATCTCCTGCATTTTATCCGAGTTCTATCTTTTGCCAACGTTACAAGCTGAAAAGCATTGTTGTTTCTGAGTGTTGCTGTTAAAATTCAGATTGTCTCAATCCTTATGTAGTTGGTTTTTGTTGTCACAGTTGAATTCGTATTTAACAGAAAAGAGAATAACAATTCCCTTGATATTCCCAAACTCGGTTCTAAGAATAAAGAAGACGGTAGGAATGCTATTGCGTGCAAAGAAATAATGAAGCTTGCTGACCCAAACACACCTGAGGTGTTAAAAGCTCGAGAATCAGATGGAAATAAACTTGCTGACCCAAACTCAGTTGATAAGTTAAAAACTCGAGAGTCAGATGGAAATTATGATTTGATGAACAAAGAGAGAGAATCTGCAAGGAAATCTAGTTCTTTGGACGATTCATCTTTTAAGAGCTCAAAGCTTGATGATTCAAGTAAGTTACCAAAGCATGAAGACAAGAGTGGTGACCAAATTCCGACTTTTCCTGGAAATGGCACAAAACCCCCGGTGACTAGTGTCATCTCATCTGATGCAAAATCAAAACCTGGACATGATAAGAACACTGTTGGGCCTGGAGAGAATGCAAAACCAGCTGAAACCTTGAGTGCTTTGGATGAAAGGCTCTCAAAAGCAAATGTGTTTACCTCAAAAGAAGAAATGAAGTCTGGAGACCATCAGCATTCTGTTAGGACTGGAAAGGATTCAGAACAAATAGATAATTCAAGTGCTTTGAGAGAAAGGCCGTCAAATATCAATGTTGTTTTGCCTGAGCTGAAACCTAAATCTGGACATGTTAAGAATTCTGTTGGACCTGGACAGGCTGCAAAATTAGCTGGAGATCCATGTGATTTGGAAAGAAAGGCACCGAAGGGAAGTGTCTTCCCGAAAGAAAGACCTTGTGTACACGATATCGGGCATGAGAAGGATTCTGCTGGACATAGAAAGGATGCAAAATCCGCTGCAAATCCACGTGCTTTAAACGAAGGGCCTTCAAAGAAGGCGAAGGTTGATAATTCTTTTATGTCGTCAGAAGATAAGAACAATACTATTCAAAAGTTTGAAAAATATGTTGGGAGTGATGCTAAAAAGTTGCCAACAGCTGAAGATAAAACCAAATCAAGACTAGCTAAAGAATCTATTGTGCTGGATAAGGGCCATACTAAGGAGACTAGCAAATTTTCAAGCGGCAACTTGTCTAAGTCGTGTGTCGTGGCATCTACGAGTAAGAATGGAGGGAAAGTTGAAGGCCAAACATTTGAAGTCACTCGAAGACCTGTTGTCGTAAGTTGAGCAACGAGCAAGATCATTTACTTTTGGAAATTATATTCAACACTGTGGCTTATAACTCCTAAATATGATGGAAAAGCATTTGCACCTTGAGACATAGGTTTTATAGACCCAATAAGAACTTTTGGTCAATGGTATGATTGTTTTAATCAAGACATCAAATTAATTTTAAAATAATAAAGGTGTAATTATAAAGCATGGGAGGCAAAGTTTGAAGGCTTAAGTCCATAGTGGCTTATTAATATATGTTAGTAAAGATACAATTAAGTGGAATCAACATAAGATATCCCACATTTTCCCCCCATGAAACAAAGGAGTTTGCTTGTTGATGTTCCTCATATCAATGAATTAAGATGATGAGATGATACGATATGCCTACGACATGTGCATGCATTGTAAACTTATTTGATTGTGATATCAAGAAATTGGGTGGATATAATCTGTGGACTAAATCACACTACACTTAATTATACCTATGACATAAAGTGAGCGCGTGTCAAGCTTGCACAACCCATGTTTGGTGGCTCATGTAAGACTCGACTTTGGGATTTTGGTTGAAGGTTATAATTTGCACAATCCTACGTGGCCATGTTGGGTTTGCATGAGTTGGTACTTTTTCTATTAAGTTACTAAATATGCTAGAAGAAAATTTTTGGTTGGCACAATTATTCAACCCAACAACCAAAAAATAGCAAATCACAATTTTTTAAAAATATGCCCACATAGGCAATGAGGATGAATGCCTAGCCTAACATGATCATTGTCTACCCAACCTACTTTGCATTTTAGTTGTAACTATGACGTACGTAACTATAGTTGATTATGCCTAATTAAATTCATAAATTGAGTAAAGATATACATAATGATGCATCAAAACAAGCTCCAATTAAGTCCTTTGATATTCTAGATTAGACAATTTATATCTTTCAATGCCTATGGAAATTTCTAATGCTTGTGATTTATATACATATGTGTGGTGATGTAGAATGGAGACTACATAATAAGTCTATTAAGTGGTGAGAGCATGTGGACGGGAGCAGTGGTGGAGTCTTAGAAGTAATAGTTACATCGTGGATTCTCTTGATAAATTGGGTGTTCATATATACCATAATGTAGAAATAATAATGTAAGCCTAGTTTGTGTATTGATATTAGAGTTTAAAAGAATCAATTATAGTTGTACTCAAGTGTAACTTGCTCATTATTGAAAAATTAGATGTTGGAGGGTTATATTACCATCATGATTTTCTTTTCTTCCACACATTCGCACGGAAGTTCCTAAATTTTTGCTTATTGTTATACTTATGTCCCTACCATTTTTTTCACATTCTTATCCTCAATCTTCTATTAACTAGCATATCTAGATTGTAATAATGGTTTTTATTCAAAAACTCTATTGGTATGTTTTGTCAACTAAAAAGCATGCGACTTTCTGGATCATGGAGAAGATGGGCTAATTAATGAAAGGTTGATAATAATAATATGAAAAAAGGGGATATAAGCACGGCAATGTACAAACATTGGTGCAATTAAAAAGTGGTGGAGCAAAAGAAAACTATGGTGACAACATAATCACCCTTAGATGATTGCATATGTCACATGAACCTTATGTGCAATCAAAATTTAAGAGTTGTATGAGTCTGTTTGCCTCTAGTCCATTTTCTGTTAGTCTAGAAATTGTTGGTGATGGCCAATGAGATAGGTGTTTGTTGCTCCATTTGCTAAGTCTCGCTTGACATTTTGAAGTTGATATTGGGAAGAATTGGCGGTTTTAATATTATTATGTAATAGGATTTTTGTAGTTTTGAAGGGTGTATGTGTAATGACTCGAGTCTCGTGCCCAAACTGTTATATCATACGAACTGCCCGCTTTGGGAGATCGTTTGACTTCTTAATCTCTTACGGCTTTCTATCGTGTCCTTCATGATTCAAACTTAAGATCCATGCATATGAGAGATTTATGCTGAATCCTAGTATCAATTGGGCATCTTGAGTTCGAATCTTGTGGACACTATAGAAATCTGTGAGGGGAAAGATGAGTTCAAGCTCTTCCAAAGCAAACAGTAAGAGAATGGTCGGGCACGAGACTTGAGTCGTTATAAAAAAAATGCTCATTTTTTGTAACGACTGGAGCCTTGTGCCCGTCGTTCTCTTAGTACTGTTCGCTTTGGGAGAGTATGAGCTCATCTTACCCCTTACGAATTTCTATCGCATCCTCAATATGGGCATTTTTTGTAACGAGCCGAGTCTCGTGTCCGGTCGTTCTCTTAGTATGGTTCGCTTTGGGAGAGCATGAGCTCATTTTACCCCTCACGAATTTCTATAATATCCTCAAGATTTGAATCCAACATCTTTGCCTTAATGAAAGATTTGAGTTGATGCTCATGCTCTCCCAAAGCGGATAGTACATAAAAGAACGCCCAGACACGAGGCTAAGATCATTACGGTATGCGGACTACTAACATGATTTGGTGGGAGAAAGTTAGACATCTTTGAATGAAGAGTGAGGTCGAGATAAAAAGATGGTTACTTGGACAATGTGAAGTTGGCCAGTTTGACATCTATGAGCATGAGTGAGGTGGAGATAAAAGATGGTTGCTTTGACAATTTGGAGTTGACCATACAGGTATTAGAGTAAAACAAATGAAGCTTTCAGATAGCTGTGTCAAATGGCTCATATAATACAACACCGACATGTCTTGAACACTTGACATTCGGATAGTATATGACAGCTTGCGTTGAAGAGGTACCAGACCAGTACAGAATGTCATAGAATTGAAGTCCGCAACATTTTTTGAAGATATGTCCAAAAGGTTTTTCTTGCATTATTTGGGAACTAATATTGGAGCTTATGCCCAATCTTTATTTAGTTTCTACCAAAGGAATTTGAGGCTTTTTCATCAAAAAGGTGAGGGACTTGGGGAACTAATGAGTATTTTTGGTCAGTACTGAATATGGCCTTGGATAGTGTAAATCGAAGAAATGATTATTGAAGTTCAGTGTCTGGAAGGTTTAATTGAATGTAATATCACTGGTTTCATTGGATAATGAAATAGTGCAGTAACTCAATGTCATCCTATCAAGCTAGTACACTGTTTTATTGAAATCTGAGTTACAGATATATGTAGGTTGCTTTTTCCTTTTACTCATTCTTTTGCCTTTCAAGCAATGAATCAAAAGGGATGGTAAAAAATGATTCATATACCTAAACCCAAATTTATTGAGAATAAGGCTTAGTTTATTCCTTTCACTTTTTAAATGCTTGTATATTCAATTAAGTGTTAGAGTCTAAACACTAATACCTTTTCTCACTTTCTCTTTTATGCATTAATACATTGACGGAAAAAGAAATATAATATGCTAGCTGGTACATGGTTAAACCTTCATATATGATCCTTGTAAAGTGATTGCTTGTAGACACTTATTTTAGTCGGAGGAAATTTTAATTTTAGCGTTAACATGTTATTGTGGTATAGTTAGTTTAAGCGCCTTGCATCTCCTGCAGTCATTTCAGAAATTTGATTGATCTTGCTTTTAATGCTCTCTGTTTTCACTTGTTTGCAGGGCAAGAGCACATGGTTTAGGGAACTTGTAAGTTCACACTTCTCATTTGTCATATATAAAATTTTGATTCCGCTTTCATATGAACATATGTTTAAGAATTATTATTTTTTAAACTCGTGGAAATTTGTTGAAGATATGTATTCTTACTAATCTAATCAAGTTTGAAGTTTGGAAGCAATCATCGGTGGTTAATATTCAATTCCTTTGTCTTCCATTTCAGAATTGGCTGGCTTTCTTGTTCCGTATATGGTTTTTATTTTAAGGTTTTGGATCGAGCAGAATATGATTTGAGTATTATTATGAAGTTTGTATCCCTTTGTAGTTTGACCTGCAGTCTAATTATGTATAAGTATGCATAAATGAGCTTAGGTCTTAACTATTTGGATTTTAACAAATCCCTTAGTTCTCATTATCAATGAGGAAGAAATTGTGTGCAGCCTAACTTTTTGAAATTAATTTAGTCCACTTCAAGATTATTATCTTTGAATTTTCATTCTCGATATGTACCACATCAAAATTTTAATGAACTTGTAATTGATTGGAACTTAATATGCATACCTTTATAAGTTCTCATAGATCAACTCTAGATTCACCATCGTGTTGGTTGTTGGAGATTTATACCATTTATTCTAAATCTTTCTCCAGCCTTGGGAGGAAAGAGTGCAGGACTCAAACGATCAAGGTACACTGGTGCTGCTTCGGAATTTGGATCCAGAATATACATCAGGAGAGGTAGAGGTAATTTCGTTCCACTAGACATAATTGTTATATGTATCTCAATTTTTTTGCTTTCTTGTACGTCTGCTATTGTTTCATCTGAAATGGATGCGAAGTTATGGAGTCATTTTCATACAAACAAGTTCTGCATTCTATTTAATTTTTAGTTGGAGATTTGGCTAAAGGTAAACTGCTCTTGGAACTTTTTTCAATGTTAAATTTAATGAGATTTTCTCAATTTATATAACTTCTAGAACACTAATGTGACTGTGAGTTTGGACCGATGATGTGTGTGGACTAACTAAATTAAGCAATTAGCATCCACGTTCCTCATGCTCGGATGGGCAAAAGAGAAGATGTGTGGTGGGGTTGGGTTTAGGAGCCACAGGAATTTTCTGTCTCCAGGGATGGTTTATGCATAATCACATAAAACTGTACTGTTTTCTCCTATTGTTCTGTACCAAAATAACAATTTTTCCACATCTGTTTTTGTTTGTTTTCTCCCTTTTAGGCTTAGTTCTGGAACTTCCTTTAAAACTTTTTATATGTTTTTCTGAGTTGATGATTATGCAAGGGTTTTTTGTGACATTATTTGACATTCATTCAAGGAAAACTTTGTGTAAATAAGGCCTAATTGAATATTTATCATGATAAGTTTCCATTTATCGTTTTTCTTTTTATGTGTTTCTCTGCTGTCTTAAGAGGTCTCATTTATTTTTCTACCTTGATGATGCTGTGGAATTTTTCCAGGACATCATTTGGCATGCATTTGATGAAAATTGCACAGCTAAAATGATACAGCGCACTGCTGTTTCCAGTCCACATTCTGGTATGTAGATAAACACCAACTTCATTGCTTCTTAAAATTCAGCGATTTTTGGGTGCATTTCATGTTTTTATTTGTTCTCGTTCTTAAATTATATTCACATTCAAGCCTTGTTAAGTGGTCTTGGGTTTTCTTTTTGGTTGAAATCCTTTGACCTCCCGTATTTACCCTTGTCAGGTCAAGCTTTTGTCATATTTAAAACAAAAGAAGCTGCAGAGAAGGTTATTAGAAAACTGAATGATGGCTGCTTAATGCTACCAAATCGCAGGTATATCTGCGGATTCTTGTGCTCGTTATGCTAAAAGAAATGGTGAGAGTTAGCTGCATGACTCTTGTTGTGGAAGTACCTGAAATTAAAAAGTGAACTGTAAATACCAAAAAATATGTTAGAGAAGATTATTCTGACTTGACTCGTGAATTCATTGTTTTGTGTACATTTTGTTGGTGCCTATCTTTTATTATTACATCATTTAGTTGACTAGATTCTTGATTAAAACCCATTTTTCTTTCTGTGTTGCTTTAAGAAGCCATACCCTGGGTTTTGATTTGTTTCTTAGGTGTCGGAACATGTTAATGACTGATTCATTTGAAATCCCTGTTTTCACTTCAAATTGTGTTACTTGTATTGATGGAGGGGTATGGGATGAAGGTGTTGGATTTGATAGCCTGGACATAGATCCACTTTCTTCTAGAATGAAAATATGTGAAAATGCATTATGTGATCTAGAGATTTTACACTGAAAGAATTGCATTATTTGCAGGCCGCTTGTAGGTTGCTATGGGGTTCTTCCCAGAGTTTCTGGAAGGCAGACCTCTTTCGTGGGTCATTTGGCTATTGATGATGTTAGACGTCAAATACAAAGGGACATGGTACAATTAATTTGTTGGTCATTTGTGGTCTCTCATTTGGACCGGCTCTCTTACTTATCAATATATTCTTCTACCTGAAGATTAAATACAGGCGGTGACTAAACTTTTAGCGAAAGTTTATGTTGATCACTTCTGTTTTAAGTTCATGGAACTTAATTTTTGTTACAATTTGGTGACTTCATCTGTGTCCATTAGTTTGACTAATGGAAAGTCTGACATGTCTGTCTATTTTTCAGCCTAGTTATACTATTTTGCCAGTTTTGCGTTAATTTCGCTAATGGACATGGAAAACTGACCAGTATAATGAACGTTTAAGTTTTAGCTTGAAACACGTTTTTAGTTTAAGACCAAAATTAAATTTTTTTTTTTTTTTTACGAGTTCTTAACCATCTAATGTTGTTTATGCTTTTCTCATTGATCAGAAAGATGCTGTGTCCACTTCTCACTATTCTCAGACCAACACAATCGAATATGAAATGGCCATGGATTGGTGCTTGCTTCAATCAAGATCTGATATCTGGTGGAAGACGCTTTATGAGGTGAAATCCATGTGCTTATCCTAAATCTAGTAAAACATTTTTCCCCTATATTTGCTTGAGCTATGGTTTGTTGAGCCCATATTTTTTGCTTTTGTTTAGGTACAAAGAGAGCAGTTAAGAAAACTCCGTGCTAATCTCAAGTAGAATTGAGCATCAACTGGAAAGTAAACCGAGCTTCATGTGAGTATTTTCACTAACTATGACCTGCAATTTATCTTTCCAAATATGGAGAAGACTTGTAGAACTTTAAATATGTATCCTTTTAATTGATGGATAACCTTCTCACTTGTAGATGTGCTCAAACCTCAAATGATGGTGCTTTATAAATCTATAGTGGTAATTGCCATCATAACTGTAGATATAACTCTCTGATATAAAAAAGTGTGTGTAAGTTTTGAATTATAGAGTAAAAAAAATTGAGTCAGAAATATGGAGGAGAATAGAGAATTTGCACAACTCTTATCTATTGAATTACAATGTGGAATAAGTGAAATGCCCTATTTCTAAGGTTACGAACAACCAAAACAAGAATATACTTGTTTCCTAAGATAAAAGGTAGAAACTTTACCTTTAGGCTACAAAGAAATTATGTTCTATTAGCTAAAATCCTTTTTTTTTTTTTGTGTGTGTGTGTGTTATATTTTTAAATATAAATAGAATGAGAAAAAAATAAAATCTACAGAGTCTCTTGGGGGTCTGGACCTCTCCCAGGACCCTCCCTAGCTCCGCCCTTTAAACCGTTTATAAATACTTCTCGAACATGCTTTAACTCTGATACCAGTAAAATTAGAGTACAAATGATTGAGGCAATAATATGGAGAAAAGATAATTTGTCAGCTCTTAGTCTCTTGAATGTTTTTTTTAAAGACGAAGTGAAAGAAGAGACCCAATATATAGGAGTACAAACAACTAATATCTTCCCTATGAATACTACCATAATGTCTTGTACAAAGAAAACATAAGAATCTGTGATAATTATGAGATTACGCTATTATGTAAATATTTCACTATACACTGAACAGACTGGTATAGCGAAAGTCAATATTTCCAACAGTAAGTATAGGTGGATACTGATCTTATTTTTATTTTGTTTTGGTTCTATCATTATGTCAACTTTTGTTTTCCTTGTTTCACCAGATATCTGCACTCTTCCACATGGCTTGCGAACAATTATATTTGGATTTCTTTTTTGGTTTTCCATAAAGTAGAAATTAGGCAAAAACAGAACTGATAAGTTTTTTTCTTGTTAATTTTCTAATTAAATGCTTCCACGAGTGTTGTATTGGTTTCTGTTCTAATTTTCAATGGATTTGTTTATTTTTGGCAGGCTGAAGAAAATAGTAGCTACCTGTCAATATATGGAAACTTCTGGCTGTATATAATTCAGAGCGAGGATCGCCTACTAGTAGTATTTCCATTTGAATATCTTCTATGAATACATTGCTAAGATCTAGACGTTACTTTGTGGGACACGGTAGAAATTAGCTACACTTGTTTCACAGGTGCCATATTTGATTACTGCTGCCGATCTTGGAGTTGTAGATCAGGCAATTTTTGGTTATACTATGCATCTTCTCGGCGCACCTTTTATGCAAGACAAGTGTTTTGAGCAAAATATTATGATTAACAGCAAATTTCAATGGCATCCCATGAGGTATTAGGCTATTAAATACTCTCTCTCTCTCTCTCTCTCTCTCTCTCTCTCTCTCTAGTTTAGTATATGCACTTGTACTTTCACACGCCAATCGATATCAATTCTCCAATCGAATTTCTGACATTCTAGCTTTGTGACTGTTCATGTGAATAGCATTTACTACTTAAATTCTTAAGAAAGATTGGAGTGATAATGGTCTCACTTAAAACACGATCTCTGAAGTTGGAAATTTCCTAGACGTATTATTTACATTACCTAACCATCTTGAGTAGTGTACTGGGGAGCAAAACTTGTGTACGGTATATTAGTCTATTTTATTGTTAAATCTTGAATGCACTCATCCCCTCATAGTGCACTTTTCCACTTTCTGAAAAATCGTAAAAAGAAAATTGGGCAAAAATCATCACAATTACAAGATAACTGTGAATTGTAGGGTAGTTGGAGAGAGCAAAATGCAAATACAACATAAATTTCATTATTTGGGAGGATGGTGGCCTAGACCATAACCTTTGATATTGGATCTAACCGAAAGGGGGGAAGAAGAAAGTCGTTTTACAATAAATATGGGCTGGGCCAAACATAGGTCCCGAAATTTGTGAAAATTACACAAAACTCTACTTTTCAAGATTCATATTCAAAAATCAAATTAAAGATTTAACATTTCAAAAATCAGACATTTATATTAAATATTAATTGTACAATTTTCATATTAAATTCTAATCAATTTCATTTTAATTTTCCTCCTCTTTTTAATCTCTCATCTATGTCTCACTTTTTCTCACGCATCCCATTTCTCTCTCCCTACCCGTCCTTGCATCGATCTGCCTTCTCACGAAAATGCCATTGTTGCCATTGTCGGTGTGAAACACTACCACCGTCGGAGGTGAAATTCATTGTTAGCCTTTCCTGCCTGCGTCAGCAGATTGTGGAAGCGGACTACGCAAGACGAGCAGCTTTGCACCAAGCACTACAAATGCACTCCTCTATAGCTTTTTTGGCGCTTGGTGGCTTCCGTCGGCTATAGTCCAGCCACCTCTGGCTGCTTCTCAAGTCGTCTTCTTTGTCTTCCCCATCGTAACAAGGAAAGATAGGCCGTTGATTAATTAAATTGATTAATTTGCCATGTGTTGAATTGTTTGAGGTGGTGGTTCTGATTTGTTGTTGGCGGTGCTGGTTAGGTGGTGGCGGTTGTGACGGTGGCGACAACGGTGGTCGTGGATGGGATGAGATGGTGCGTGCGCAGAGGTGTGCGGTGCGGTGGTGAGCGTAGGCCTAGTGTTGATAATGGTGGTGATCTGGTGGATGCAGTGGTGATGCTCAACCGTGTATGGCGTTGAACGTCCAGATTTGAGTGGCGCTGCGTTTTTTTTTTTCTTTTTTTTTTTTTGTTGTGGGTAGTGGTGGAGGTGCCCTTGGTGTTGATGGTGGTGGCACCGCGTGGAGTGGAGTGGGGTGGGATGGGATGGGGCGCAGGATGGTGGAGTATGGGTTAGGCTGTATTGGTGGCGACGACGACAGTTGTGGTGAGTTGCTGACTCTGTTGGCGACGTTGGTGATAGTGGTTGTGGTGAGTTGCTGACTGTGCTAGCGGCGGCGGAGTAAGGTTAGGGTATATGAGATGGTGGTGGTGGTGAGGTGGTGCTAGTACAGTTTTTGTGATCAATAAATTGGTTAATTGTTACTGTAAAATACATTGTGACTTGTAAAATATGTGACTTGTGACCTAAAAATAATACGTGACCTATTATTTTAATAAGTTGTGACTCATTAAATATGTGATTTGTGATAAAATAATGCATGACTAATTAATTTGAGAATGTCACCAATAAAATAAATTAGTTGTGATCAATAAAATTTTCAATTCGTCATTGATGAATAATATGTGACCTAAAAATTGTGACTGTGACTCACAATTTATTGAGGTAATCGAGTTGTGACCAATAAAGATTTTGATTTTATGATCGATGAATAATCTGTGACTTATAAAATTTTCGATTCGTGGCCGAGAAATAACCTGTGACCTATAAGATTCTTGATTTGTGACCAAAAAATAAGTTGTGACCAATAATTTGATAAGTTGTGATCGATCTGCAATGAATAAATGAGTTGCTAAGGTCACGATTTACTGGTCACAAGTTTGAGTTCACAAGTCAGGGTCATTTTGTATAAGTCACAAATCAATATAAACGGGTCACGAATCAGTATTATCAATTAATTTGATAGTTAAATATGGCTAATTAATTCGTCGTTAAGATCACAAATCATTGTCACGGGTTTGAGTTTACAAGTCACAGTCATTTTTTATATGTCACAAATCAATATAAACAGGTCACAAATCAATATTAACAGATCATATGTGTTTGTGAGTCACTGTTCAATTTTACAGGTCACATTTTATATTACT
>CAIGRN010103087.1:0-13807 GCA_903798345.1 Fraxinus anomala | reverse complement strand
TTTATTACACTTTGGACATGGTGTAGTACTTCCTCTCGTCCCACCGATACTAACTCCTGTGCTTGATCTTTTATTATGCCAGTTACGTATGTCATTGCTTTGATCGTTCCGCTTTGTTTTTCCCAAAATAACTCCTTGCCCTACTAGGCATACTGCTCAAATGTAGTCCTATGATATGAAATAGCATAAGACTTCTCCAACATTTTATGATATAAAGTGAAACGATGAGACATAATAACTTCTATATTTGATGTCATATTTGGAGGCAAGAAAAATGATTCAATATTAATGGTTTTATGTGTACACACATATGTAAACATTAGTTTTGAACATATTCATTATTTTATTTCATTTTTTTAGGCATACACCTATCTTGATTAATAACAAAAATACATGTACAACTAGTAAAAATATAGAACACTTTTAAAATTTAGCATGTTATTCGATAAATTAATAATTCATCGAAAATAGTAATTATTTTTTACCCAAAAGTATATTTAATGGAAGTTTTCCCATAAATAACTTTGATTTTCATGAAATCCTTGAATAGATTTTGGATCTTGTGCAGCGACACGTCCCATTGCCGATGCTACTCTTTTGAAGGACATTGAAAAGAACATTTGGCAAGCGATTACTCGACAGTAAATCAAACCAATCACTTACAAAGTCTTTTTAAGTTTGATGAAGCTATAGATGCACATAGTGTACCATTTAATTTGTCTGGTTAATTATTGTTAAAATTATATTGATTCATTGAAAAATGATGGTTTAATAATCGTCAATTTTGATGGAAAGTGAGTAATTTTCTTTAATATCCCATGAAATTGGCTCTCTCTACGTGAATGAAGTCCATAAATTAAATCATTCAATAACAGAGAGGAAAAGAGAGAGAACGGTTTTTAAATTTTACTATTTTTTATTTTGCATGTTTAAATCTTTCAATTATTGCTATAGATCAAGATATGTTTTTTAATCAATAAAATTTATATATGAAAATCATAAATTCTAAAGATCTTAGTATTAAATTTATATAATTGTTTACATATAGTATCGGAGTCAAGTTAAAAAATTCTTAATTTTTCTTTAAAGATTATCGTTTTTTGGCTTATTGATTTATGGGACAAGATCTAGAAGATAATTTGAAGGCAATTCTTTGCTTCATTTTGCACTATAGCTGTTACATCAATTCCCGTTAACTCCCTAAGTCAATTAGTGCTTTTCATGTTTTCTGAATGCCGTACTGTGTATATATACACGCTTCTGCCATATATGTTGAATTATTATTGGTTTGAGAAAAGATCAGTCCTTGTTTTTAACCTTTCTAATGATTATTGGGCTCTGTTTTTAAAGAGATAAGGGATATATACAATTTTATTTTTGACAGCTTTGGGCTATTGGGCATTTAGCCATATTTGGCACTAGGAAGTAGTTCATTTTCAAACCTCCTGATCTTCTTAACTTTTATATTTATCAAATGTGGGGCATACCTTGAGAGCTGTTTAAACTATCTATCGCAATCAGTAAGCGATAAGTTACCCTATCTGAGCTATAGAAGATCTGATTACTTGAAGTCTCTTAAAATTCAAATCATGTGGAAAGTACTTCGACATCACTTCATCCTTAAACTGCTCACAAGTCATGTTACGCTGCTGCTCTTCGATCTTAGTGTGTAAGACAGATTTCCACCAGTGACTGGCCGCTCTAACAAACATAAACTCTGTACATAGTACCTTCTGTACATCCGTACAAGCAATGTGTTGAAAGATGCGCTCTAGACCTCTAATCCATTCCTCAACTGCTAGTGGGTCGAAACCACCACAAAAAATAGGAAGCTTGTACCTACGAAACTACTCAACCACTGAAAGAGCTCCAGGTACAAACGGAGATGCGTCTTGCGACGGTAGTGCATTTGGTGGTGGAGGTGCTTGATTCTGTCTGCTCAACTCTTGTACTGCTCGCAACAAATCATGCATCAAATTCGTGTGGATAGATGGTGTCATATCCTAAAATTTAAAAGATGGAAATTATACAAAATGTTTGAATAAATTCATCTTTTTACCCTTTTACATACTTTAGAGTCGTTAGAGAGTAGTCGATTGGTGGTCGTTGAGTGCCAAAGTTTTTTCACATAATTAAGAACTTTAAATTTACATCATCTTTAAATTCATATATCTCGATTGGTGGTCGTTGAGTGCCAAATTTTTTTCACATAATTAAGAACTTTAAATTGACATCATCTTTAAATTCATATATCTCCAAAAAAAATATTATTATTATTAACAAACATTACTCAAATAAACGGCTAAATAAATAAATATTTATTATACATAACATTTAAACATGAAAGTCCAATATTAATATTATATCGTCATTTTCATTTTTTATATTGAAAATAAAATATCAGTTACTTATTAAAACTACACACGTGCTTAATTTAAATTTATAACAATTATTTTAATCATTAAAATACACCTCAAAATCATCATCATTATTATTTTTCAAACCTCAAGTTATGAAAATACATGTAGATCTACAGAAAATTAAACATAAAGCTTTGATACCAAACTGTAATGATCCAAAATTTTTTAATAATTAAATCGTTATTGAAAGTTTCATTCAGCAATTAAAATAAACGTATCAAACATCACAACATGAATTTTTATTTTTTTATGGTTCCACTAATATTAAATAAAAAATAACCAATAAAATATGTTCCAAATTCTATAAAACAAAATTCACATAATAAGAAAAAATAAAATAATGCTGAAAATAAAATTCACAATTACATTACACTGGATTATTTTTATTGAGTTCCATAAATCCTGGCACCACGATTTCACCTCATCGTCGGCCAACCAACGAACCGTTCTAACTTATGAGAAGTAGGGGGAAATGGGTAATAAACTCATTATTATTATTTTTTTTCAAAACTCAAGTTATGGAAATACATATGGGTCTA
This sequence comes from Fraxinus anomala, assembly GCA_903798345.1. Taxonomy (NCBI): domain Eukaryota; kingdom Viridiplantae; phylum Streptophyta; class Magnoliopsida; order Lamiales; family Oleaceae; genus Fraxinus; species Fraxinus anomala. Next base: position 10,848 of record CAIGRN010103087.1, on the reverse strand, counting down.
CAGAAAATTAAACCTAAAGCTCTGATACCAAACTGTAACAACCAAAATTTTTTTAATATTTAAATCATTACTGAAAGTTTCATTCTGTGATTAAAACTAACATATCAAACATCACAACATGAATTTTCTTTTTTTATGGTTCCACCAATATTAAATAGAACAATTAATAAAATTTGTTCCAAATTCTATAAAACAAAATTCACATTATAAAAAACTAAAATAATGTTGAAATAAAATCCACAGTCATGTTATACTGGATTATTTTTATTGAGTTCCATAAATTCTAGTACCACGACTGCACCTAAACGTTCGCTAACCAACGACTCGTTCTAACTTGTTAGGAGTATGGAAAAATGGTGAGTATATAAGAATACTCAATAGGACACGAATTAATGGTGTAATCCTGAATGAAAGATTTAAAATATGTGTCATATCATTATCATATCTTTAAAAACAGGTAAGAGGTCAATACATATCATATCTTTGGTATCAGATGTCCATATCATACATATAATAGTATATCTTTAACTTTCATAAATATAAAAATTCATCAACATGAAGAAATAATTGAAACGGGATAAAAATCAATTGCACATCGCTATCCTACCTTGTTAGATCAAATAAATTTGAAAAACGAAACCAAAATCATGTTCCAAATCTTTATCTTCTACTTGTGGTGTTGCTGTCGGTGTATCACGTATTTATGTTTTCTTTCTTTTCCTTTCATTTCCTTTTCTTTCTTTTCCTTTTTTTTTCTTTAAGGTAGATAATGAGTATTATTACACGGTATTTAAAGTTGAAAAGGAAAATTGAGTTTTGTTAGGACTAAAACTCTACAAAATACCCTTTTTTCCTAAAAATTCTCAATCTCGGTATTACATAAATCAAAATTTACTCCATGCCCTATTCATTCTACACGTGGCAAACTATCCCTATAAATTCCCAAAATCAAAGCAAATAAATAATATTAAAATATGACTAATTGATAGCCTATTCAATCCCCAAAAATCAAAGCAATTAAATGATATTAAAATAAAACTAATTGACAACTCTTATCAATTCCCAAAATCAAAGCAAATAACTAGTATTAAAATAAAACTAATTAACACACGTGGCTGTCCCATAACCAATTTTTTTATATACAAAATCCTTATTTAATAAAAATCAATTAATAATTAATAACTTACCATCAAACTTGCTCTACACGTGTCACTCTTGTATTATAACTCATTAATTAACTTAATTAAATAATAATTTAAGACAATATCTTTCGATCTCGATAACTTGAGTCTCGTTTATCTGAATTAACTTTTTCTCGAACTTAATATGCATGATTAATTACGATCTAACCAACAAGCTCAATATTCATATACTTATCATTGCTCCATTAATATCTAAATATTTGACTCATATAAAATGAAATTTAATATATATACACTTTAGTCCATAACTTTTCAAAATATTAAAAATAAAGCATATAGAATAATTAATTATATTCTATGAAAATTTTCTGGACTACAATACAAGCTTCGGAAGATATACGACAGATATCTTTCGACTACCCAAGCTAGAATCGGACCTAGAAGAAGAAGCCATTCACCTAATTCAACTATGAAGACAAGTAATGCATACGCGAAGGGGGCAAAGTTACCTAGAAGATTGAAGAAGAACTAGCAAGGAAACTAGCTAAAGTCGTTGGAAAAGCAATGGATTGTTGGAAAGTTGAAGCTGTAGAGAGTTTTGAAATTGCAAAAAGAAATGAAAATGGTCAAAGTTTTCCTCTTATAGACATAGCCAACCCACTTCAACTGTCAGTTCAGGATCTAACCAATCCAGGACGTCCATCAGGTCAGTTAATCTAAGGCGTATAGTTGTGACGGTTTAAATTTAATGACCAAGATGCGTAATCACGCTTCACTTCAAAAAGATAAAAGATAGCCCATCATTACCTATTTACCTCAACTATCGTTTATTGGAAACACGAAAGACATAAAATCCTTGCACGTATTCTAAGGACGTCTTTTCAGTTGATTCACTTTAGCTCATTGCCTTCAACGCACTACCTCTGCTTCAGACTTCAGTAGTTTTGAAGTATCGCTTCATCACTTCAGAGCATCGTCACTACTTCAAACTTCAGTAAATTTGAAGCATCACCTCTGCTTCAAACTTAAAAAATTCAAAGCACAACTTCAACTTCAAAATCAAATAAAGGCTTTGACAAAACTTCAAACCATCTACCAAAGGTCCTATTTTTCTGAGATCCAACCATGATTAAATAACTATACTTGGACTTGGACTATTATGTTGTGTAAAAAATAATTTTCACAGGTCCGAAGCACCCCTCTACGTGAACTCCACAACCTACTTTGGAAGTCTACATATTATGTGAATAATCATATATGGATTTGGAGGACTATTGTTACGCCTCGCAAACAAGGCTCAAGAAGAGACACACAGTAGTCAATCGGGAACTGAACAAAGGCGCACACTTTACGTCATCAAACTAAAGTGCCATGTGTACGTAGAAGCTCAATGGCCGAACTACCTGCCGTATAACAACCATGGAGAGGTGATCAAACATTACTGAAGTGGAAGCCTCCTAACGATGTAGCAAAAGTGACCCCGCCCCGACCGAAACGTCATATGAAGACTGAAGCCCATATGACTGAGTGGAATCCTCCTAACCATAAAGAAGGATCTTTTATATCCACTTCTCCCAAGAGATCCTTTGCACAAAGATTTTATGAAAGTGATTGATGCAATCCCTTGCAACAGCCTAGTGTCAAGTCTTGTTAACCATCCTAGGCAGTCAGGCCAATGCCTTAGAGCTACTACTTTTGCATCAAACATTAAGTGCTACAGAGCCTAGGACATTTGGTATGATGACCTAAGATGGGACACTTCAACAGTTAGAATGAAGTCACATGTTTCTTCATCCGATGGACACCACTCCATCAATGCCAATATAAAAGCTCACAACTCACACCAATTCAAGAGTAATGCAATTATAATTCTCAAACATTGTAAGATTGCTCTCTTTTCTATATTCATACATATTCCCGGTGTTCGAACACTTTTGTGACTTGCACCTTAAAGCTCGTCCCATACTTATTATATTTCTTCACATCGACTACCTTGATTGTCGGAGTGCTTGTAGCCTTCTCCCTCACCATCGGAGAAGGGCACGAGTGACTAACGGTTTGTCAAGTGGATAGGAAATGAGCTTACGTGGATGCAAGTGTGCTCGAGATCTATTGGCCACATTGGAGGTACAATAATCGAGGTCAACGAAAATTAAATTAGTCAGGTAGATATTTGAGGGATAGAAAAGTCGGGCCAAGTTCGGCACTCGACCCAACAAAGGCGGAGGCTCATTAGATTTTTAATCTTGGAATTAATTTAATCTTGGAATTAATCTAATGGGAGAAATAGAAGATGAAAGAGAATTTGGAAATGTAAGATAAAAGAGAGAAATTGTGTTCCATTAGGGCAGGAAAAAAATTGGTTTGGGTAGTAGTAATAAATATTAAGTTGTGAAACTTAATTATTGTCACTTCACGAAACAGATCATGAATCGATCTCCATGATAAGATTCCCCAAATTTATTCTATAAATAAAGCCGTCCTAACGCTTTATTATGGTCATCAGAAAGAGAGAAAAATGTGTTAAGAGAAAATAAGGGTGCGATTCTCTTGTAAATATTTTTTTGACAGAATAAATTACTGTTGCGACGAGGAGTACGTAGTCTCACATCGAGACGAACCTCTATAAATCTTGCACATTGTTGAGTGTTTATGTTTTTCTTTGAATAGATTGCTCGTGGAATAATATTATAATTCTTAACAATAAATTTCCAACAAACAAAAATGAAAAAAAAATAATAATAATAATTACCCTCACTCGACCCTTGGTAGCTCTGCCACTGGCTGTTCTAGCTCCTTTCAAGCTCAGCCCGAGTCTCCGTAGAAATTGCATCAATGTACCTATATTGGCCCAGAAATCGAAAGCAAGAAGTCTAATTCTGATGCATATGAGTTTTATTACTAAACTAGAAACGTGGTTAGGCAAAACACCCATAAATTGCTAAATACAAAAAGAAAGAGAAGTGCAGCTATACTAAATTACTTTTCTTAAGTTCAGATACCTACTTAAGGATATATACAAAATAGAAGTGCAATGTCACTTAGAAAAGTAGATTTAGTCCCCACCCCAAATTAACTAATATATATCTAGCCTCCCAGTGCATCCATCATGCTCAGGCTGAAAGAAACAAATACTTTGCATGCTTATGCTGCAGCTGCTTCGGTGACTTGTTTTGCTTCAAGCATTTTCTCAAATTCTTCAATAGATTTGAAGAGTTCTGAGAAGTTCCCCTTTCCGAATCCTCCACATCCGCCCTTCTGATAAATATTCCCGTCCTCGTCTTTGAGCATGCATCCTATTCTCTGAATTATCTCTATAAATATTGTTGGCCTGTCGAAGAGGATAAAAGGTGAGAAGTAATTCTAGTTATTTTAATGAACAGAGTGGGTTTCTGCAACGAAGTTCTGCTCAATTTATGGTGTAAAATAGTAGAAGAAAAGTTTCAAATCTGAGACCTTTTGTATACATACCCAGAAGCTTCTTAACCAATCAGCTATTACAAGTGAGATCATAATTGGTCCTTTTAATTAGAATTTAGACTTATATCTATTATCTAATAATGAATTACCATTCATTCACTTCCTTAAGAACAAAACGATCAAGTCAAAATCACATGTAAATATGATCGGTCTTATTTGATATTCTTCATGACTATTCTAACTTTTAGTCTTTAAAACATCCACGAAATACTTGTTGTCTATATACCTAAATCCTACGAGTCTTTAACATCCAAGAAATACTCGTTGTCTATAACTAAATCCTACGAGTCCTTTTTTTGTTAATTTTTTGGTCCATTCAGGCCCTTTAGTACAAATTCTTTAAAACTCATTTTTCCTCAAACTCATTTTCAACATCGCATTTATTGGACTCGTAACTTTTCTCTACTTTTTAACCACACATTCTCAAAATAATAATAATAATAATAATAAAAGTAAAAAATAAAAATTCACAAAAACAATTCTCAAAAAATCTACATTAAACGGGCCCAAAATGTCTTTGATCCTAACATGACATTCGAGTTGATATTTCACAGGTGCTAATAATGTGGATGATATTTCAAATGTAAACCACTATTGGTATATTCATTTATTTTATGACACATTATACATTATTAATTTATACAGTTCAACACATAAACCCTACAGTTGAATCAATGGCAGCTCAAACTCGTCCCTGTGCCAAGTCAATGCCCAGTTCGAGTTCCAGACCATGCAATATGAATTTCAAGTCACTTTATGTATGGTTACTGTTATCTTATATGATTTCAGTATCTAAATGCACAAGGTAATGCTTCCATGGATTGATTATAGCTTCATGAGTTTGCATAACCTATCTCCAGTAGTCCAAGCTTCAACTTAAATAAACATAGCAAATGATGTTTAAGTTCGACTAAGTTTGGGGCAAAATAAGTCTTTTTCAGTACATCAACATTTTTCCATCTTAGGATAGATAGAGTTAATCAACTAATGAACTAGTATCTTGAAGGGATCAGAATTTTAAGCCCTGTGTGATGAAGCTAAAATGGAAAAATCAAATTCTTTGATTTGTTTGTGGATCCCATTATGCAATAAAATTGGTTATAAAATTCAAGAATTCTCCCATCAAACTAACAGAAAGAGGCATGTGTACCGAAAATGGCCTTCTTCAAACCTATGGGGCAAACCACATAACGAGGGCAATTCCGTCTTTTCAACAGGGGTGAGCCAATTTTGAGTATATTTTAAATAAAGTTGGAATTTTCTAACTTTGGGAAAAGCTAAGTATCTGGTGTTTTAGTACACCATCAATTATATTCAAATTAAAAACTATTCTTATAGAAGTGAATTGATCAGCCACAGATAAAGCAAGCTCAAGAGAATGTCACTTTTAAGAAATGTTCATATGCCTCTATTAGAACACTTGTCACTCAAGCCTTTTCCAATATATCTATCTGTTTAGCAGAAATCTTACAATCACACACAAAAATAAATTAGTATGCTTTCTGGAAGACAGACAATTTTTCTATGCTTTTACTGGTTCAAAATGGAAGCATTTGTTCACGGCTAAGGAGGGGTAGTCCTGATTCATTATATAAACTCAAAGTGGAGAAAGCCGACGACAATGTTAATTGGGTTATCAGTAGTGTTGGTTGTAAAATCAAATTTCAGGTTATTTATTTATTTTATTTTTTATATTTTTTTAATTTGGTGAATGGGTTGCCTCCCAGTTTTCTCAGCTCTAAAGGACGGTGGCAAGAGGATCGACTTTCCCCTTTCTCAGAATACTGTTTATGAAGGCATTCATTGGAACATCAAAGAAAATGGAAGCTGGAGGCTTCACACAGCTAAGCCAACAGGCAATGGAGGATCGACAATACATACATCTAAATTTGTCGTTTAACCATGCTGTATCGAATTTGAACACTAATTGAGAAAAGTGGGTTTACAGCAGCTAGAGACGCAATTTAGATCTGGGCTGATACCATTTAACCAAAAATTAACAGACCAAATTCCAATAAAGAACCCAAGTCTTGATATTGGATGATGTTAACCAGACAAGCAATATACCTAATGTCATGTTTGGGAGTGGGCAATACTAGATAGGATTAAGGAGTTAAAATTTTGTTCATGGCCATGTGCGGTGTTCCATGCTCTCTATCAAACATGTCCTAAGAATCATATGAACCTTCAAGAAAATGACTATTTTAAGAGTCATAACTTCACATTTAGGACACACACTGACCAGCAACAGAAAAGACCACACTTTTTACTCAAAGCATCTAACAGATATGAGAAGCAAATGTGCAGTTCAGCAAATTATTAACCATTTCCCTTTTTGGTGTATGAGGAACTTCAGTTATTAGATAAAAATTTAGCAATGTCGGAGATGAGTAAATGCAACAGAGTAAACAATCGACGAGTGAATCAGAAAAATGTCAACAATTATAGCCAAAATAAGGGATAAAATATCACAAAAAAATTGCAAAACATACCTGTCACCCACAGGCTTGGTGAAAATCTGGAGCAAAGTCCCTTGATCATCCCTGTCAACCAAAATCCCCAATTCCTCGCATTCCTTAATCTGCTCATCAGTCAGGACATCCCCAACCCGGCTCTTCAAATTCTTATAATAAGTTGGTGGTGGCGAAGGCATAAACTCGAACCCCCCGACCCCACTCCTCTTCCTCATCTCCCTCAATGTCCTAAATATATCCTCAGATACCAATGCCAAATGCTGCACCCCTGGCCCTTCATTGTGCTCCAAATAAGTCTGTATCTGGCTCTTCCTTTTGGTTCCATGTATAGGTTCATTCAAAGGCAATAACATAGTCTCATCGTTATTAGCTAGAACCATCGAGTTCAGTCCGCTATCGGCAGTCCCCACATCCTCAGCCGTAAATTCTGCAAATTCATGGAATCCACTGAACGTTTTTATGTACTCAACGCAAGGCCCAAGCTCAGGCACGTTCCCTACAGCATGATCGAGCCTCCTGATCCCATAATCCAATTCCTGATAAGACATTTCATGGTTCACAGGCTCGAATCCTGGTAAAAAACAATCAGGACCCGTCTCTATTGAATTTGAATAACTCACTAGACGTAGAACCACGTCACCGTACAAATGAACCTCGGCCAGGGCAACTTCATTGTTCCCAAGCACAACTGGCGGCGAAATCGGCTTGGCGCCACGAGAAACCGCCATGGAAAAGGCGGAGAAGGCATCTTGGACCTCGATGCCTATGGCCCGGACGGCGAGCCCGTGTGTTGAGGTGAAAGAGTGGTGGTTGGAGGCAGAGAAGCTGGGAATTGCGGCGGAGGAAGGAGCGGAGATGGAGGCAGAGTAAGGGGCAGTGAAAAGGAATTGGAGGTTTCCGGCGCGGAGGAGATAGGAGGCGTGGACGGAGTTTCCAGTGGAGAGGTCAGATTTGGCGACAAGTGGCATACCGAGACCCCACGAGAAGCGCTTGGAGGTGTTGGTGGCATCGCCACACCAGAATTCTACATGGTGGAAGCGCTTCACTGAGAAGAAATCCGACCTGGGATTGGTACGCACGAAGTTGTTGTAGCCCACCAGCTTAAACCCGGCGGTGGCGGTGGCGGAGATGGTTGGAAATTTACCCATTATTTTCTTGTATGCACTATTGGTCAGTGTTTCGGTACGTTTACAGTAATCATCGATATATGGTGCAATTAGCTGATAAATTTCATCGGCGGTCATGAAACTTTCGGTAAAATTTCAATTAGGTTACTAAACTTGTAATATATCTCAATTTTGTCCATACTGTAACTAACTATACATTATCTCAATTTCATCATCAAATTTTAATTTTAGTTTCAAATTTTATCATACTTTCACATTCTACATGTTCATCATAATGACAAAAATTATTTAGACCCCATATGACAATCAATTTTTTTTTTTTTTTTTTGTAAAAAAAAAAAAGAGTTTTGAATAATGATCTTTATAAAAATGTACGGTTAAAAAGTAAGAAAAATTATGAGTTTGCGTATAAAATATTTTATTGAGTAAATGTGATTAAAAATGAGTATGTTAAAAAAAAAAAATGGTTATCAAATAGGGGCTTAATTGACAATTACATCATAAAAAAATGTTTCATATAACTGGTATGTGACACTTGAGAAACAAAAATGGCAAAATAAGATTAAGATAATGTCATTATATTTTAATTTTAACACTTTTGTGACACATATTAGTAACTAAAAATGCCATAAAATGATTACTTAGAGATTACTTAGAGGTCTGACTACCATCATGAAAAACTTTTTTTTTTTTTTAATTCATTTTCATTTACACGTTTTCACAACAAAATATTATGCACATAAATAAATAAATAAAAATATTCCTAACTTTTAACCACATATTTTTCAAAAAATCAATATTCTAAAAACTCTTTATAATGATTGTCAAACAAGAGTTTAAAAGATATATTTTAATATGATCATCAATTAGATGTTAGTTGATAAGAGTTGTGAAATTTTAAAATAAAAATTGAAATTTAATGACCCAATTAAAATAAATTAAAATTTATTGATGAATTGAGATTTCATTTAATACTAACAATTACCCAATTGGGGATCAAAGTGGTGCATATACTACTAAAGAAATAAGAGAACTCTTATTTCCATTTTAAAATTGACAATAAAAATAGTACGAGTATATTAGAAACACCTCTAGATCAGATCTTATCCTCTTAAAAAAGCTGTATTTTCTACCTAACCGATGAATCAATCTATTAGAAAATTACAAATTTATATATGGTGGACATTTATTTTCATTCTACCTTTTCTTGCATCCTAATACTTAATTTTTATTCATAGAAAAGTTAATATATAACTACAAGTGTGTGTTGTGTCTTTACATGGGTAGAAACTACCCATCAAAGACTACTACTACATATTCGAAAGAATATAGTCCACTCTCTTAAATAAAATAAGTTCTTGTTTAAGCTTATTTATACAAAAAAATGAGTTTTGTAATAGTGATTTTTTTTAGAATATAAAAAGTATTTAAAAAAATTTGAGTTTACTTAAAAATTATTTTATTGATAGAATATTTGATTTAAATTGAATTTGGAAAAATTAATTTTTGAATAATTGGGCTCAAGCAGGAGCCAAGTAGGTTATGGGGCACTAACTTATTCAAAAAACGTGTTACCCATTAACAAAAATTGAATGTAGGGTAGATACGTGGACACGTGGGAGAATGTGAATCATGAATCCTACGAGAAAAATTCCAATTTGAATTCTTGTCATGGATAATCTTCCACTCCAACTCACGTGTCTGATCCGCTAGGGATCAATCCACTGTTTGACATCATTATTTGAGTAACATACGTAATTAAAAGTAAAAAAATGTGGGAGTTGCGTACAAAATATTTTTTAAAAACATATATAGTTGAAAATAAGTATGTAAAAAAAGAATTTTAAAACAATGATTATCAAACAGAGACTAAATTATAATTTAAGTAATAGATCCTAAATACAAGAGTAATTATATTTAGGTGTTATAATACTAATTTAGATGGCACTGATGTCAAATTAAATAAGATATATAATTAAATAAATCACTTAATTCTACATTCCATTTAATTTGCAGTCACGTCCCAAATCTTTTTATTTTTTACAGACTTTATCTCAACCTTCACTTTGTGCCACCATAGATCCCAACATTTGAGAAATTCGTAGATGCAGTCCAAAATGACGGAAAACGTTAATTCCACTATCAGTTAACCTCAAAAATGGAAAAAAAAATGGAAAATTTTGACCAATTTAAACATGAGCATTTTCGTCCATTTATATTTCAAATCCATTTGTTGAATTAGAACCATCATTTTGACAAGCGGTTGCATGCATGTCATTGTAAACTTCTCATCACCAGTGCGCACACTGTCATTATTATACAAAGAAGGAACAAAGAAGAACTTCTCGTCACCAGAATACCTGCCATTTGAAACCTTGTGGAGCCTCTTGACGTCATCCACATTCAATTCACAAAAATACTCCTCGGTCTCAACCCAAATGTTACCTCCACGTGGCCTCCTCGAGAACGACGACTTCTTCTTCGAACCGAAATGAGGCTTCTTTTGCCTTTTTCGACTATTCGAGTGTCTGTTTGAGAAATGAGACACCCCACTGGGCAGAGTATTAGCACCCAAGATAGAAGCTAAAGGAGCCTAAGAGACCTCAGAATCAAATGGAGAGCACA